>PVJI01022448.1:0-25164 GCA_004026765.1 Micronycteris hirsuta | reverse complement strand
TCATTCCACTGTTTGTTGCAACTGCTCACTCCCCTTCGGGATGATCTCTGTCTCCCTGTGAATTTTTAAATTTTGATTGTGAACTTATCTTCGGTGGGGGCTTTTCTCCTGTAGGAGTCTTACATATTTGAATTGTGGAAATATCCCTCCAGAACAAATTTGGAGTTTTTTCTATGGGACTCAGAAGTTTCACCGTTCCATGACCAGTATTGATGTTAATTTCTCAGCTTGATATTTGTGAACCAAGTACTTAAAATGAACTTGGATTCTATACCTGTCATAGGACACTTGGGTGGTATGACACCTTACAAGACATTTTTCCCCATCCAGAGCTAGTGTGGTGGTGGCCAAGAGGCAGAAATCCAGACTACCTTGCTTAGTGAATATGATGCTTCTTCATCTGGGTGCTGTGCTCTCTGCAGTCAGCCTTTGCTTCCCCTCCACATGGGCCCTTCCCTCCGGCCACACCAAACCTTGAGGACCGTGCTCATACACTACTGGGCCTATCTCTGCTTCTCCTACTGTCTAGCATGCCATGCCCCCTCTTCCTTGATGAGCTAGTGTCTCCATTTTCTTCAGAGAACAGACTAGATGTGATTTCTTCTGAAAATATTTCTGAGACCCTGTTGTCTGAATCGGAGGGCTTGCCTGGGTGTTCCCTCTGCATCCGATGCATATGTTTTTCTCGCAGTGCAGGGCAGTCATTTCCTTGTCTGTCTCCCTTGCTCAACCTCCCACCAGACTAGAGGAAGGAGCTGCTTCAAGGCAGGGACCGGGTTTGACTCATTTTTTGCATCCTATTGCTGATTTGTGCAAGTTTCTTTCCAGTGTCTTCATAAAAAGGATTTGAAAACCCTGGAGTCCAGTTTAACCTCATATTGCTGTTAAATTTGTGTTTTAGGAAGATCGCCCTTGCGTCAGTTCACCATTAAAGGAGGGGGCTCCGTAGATACAATGACCATGTGTGAAACTATTGGAAACAGATGTTGACTCTTTCAGAGTGGTATGGAGACAGAGTATGGATTCTACAGGTGTTTGAAAGTGGCATCATAGTATCCAGGAAAAGGGGATAAGAAAGACTCAGAGGGTTCCTCATTTTTCTAGCATGAGCACTGCAGCCTACAGTGATGCTATTAACTGAGACAGGAAGTTATGCAGAGAATAGTTCAAGAAGAAGGAGACTTTGCAAAGGGAAGCAAATGACTTTAGCTTTTAACATGTTGCTCTTGAAGCATTTGCTGGTAGACATAATCAGAAGGCATTGGAAAATTTGGGTTGGAGCTCAGAGGACAGGTTGAAGCTGGGCAGCAATTATTGGCACAAAAATAATGGATGCAGCCATGGAAATAGAAGAGCTTTCCCAAAGGGGCCATGAAGTATGAAAAGGGCAGGGTGAAGGATTGAGTTCTGGAATAGACCAAAGTCTGCTATAAGAGCAGGCAGAGGAACCAGAAACAAGGAAGGAGACAGAGAAGGGTATTCAAGGAGATTGGAGGAGAGCGGGGGGAGAGCGTTCTCCGAGGAGGCCAGAGAAAAGGCAATGTCACTAAGAGATACGAGTCGCGTTGGGTTAAATTAGGCACACGTAATTCAACCTACTGGAACCTGCCATCACTGGTTGACTCTGAGAAAGGCTGAAGGCAGGATTTCTATGATCGGTCTTTGTGTAGGCTCCCTTGTGACACTTTTCACATAGTGGGAAACCATCAATTATGTATTCGTGGGTGAATGTATAAGGGACATAAAGAGCCGTTTGTTTGACACAGTATTAGTCAACAGGTCAACTCTAACTACTGAGGATGTGTGATTAAATCTTACCTCCCTGAAAGCATTTCTGCCAGTTGAATTAAGCTCAGACCTCATCCACTGCCTGATGTTTGAGACTTTTTTCCTTGTAATGTCCCCTGTTTGCCCTCACTCAGGTTCAGACCAGCGCATCTGCCTGCTGACTGTTCGTTGAGTGGGCCCAGATTCAATGGGGGCCAAAGGCGCTCCATCTGCAAAGCCTTCCTCCTCGTTTCAAAGTGTTCCTTTGAATCCCATCTCCCTCATGAAGCCTTCCTAGATTTCCCACAGCCACTTGTGAGCTCTTCATCTTTGGAATGTTCATAATCTCATGTTTGCTGTCCCCATTATACCATATTTGGTCGTGTCTTTTTCTCTCTGTTTGTCTATGTCTTATGACACCTGCCATCCACACTCTTCCTTCCTGGAGGATAGACACCACACCCTGGTCACCTTTGGGGCACCAAAGCGTTTAGAACCCTGTTATGATAGATGTTTGATACATAGCTGCCAAAGGGATTGACAGAGGATTATGAGGGCAAGGTGCTTTTATCTTGTGATTAGGTCTGGAATCAAAGCTGTGCATGTGTGGAATGTACTAGGGTGGCCCATCTGAGTGTCCGGCAGCTCATGCTGCATGAAATGGCCGTACACATCACCACGAGGCCAACCATGCTGGGGACAGGGGCTTGTGCCTGGCAAGGGGGAGACTTGAAGACTTAATTTCAGTAAAAGCCACACCCTTCAGGTACCTGGAAGGACCGCAGTTGGGGAAGGAGAAAAGAGCATTATCAGTTCAGAGAGATTCTCAGGGGCCATTGACCTTCCTGGGCCCTAGATCAAAACAGAGAGATTTTCCTTCCCACCAACTGAGTCCCAGCCCCTGCTTATTGGCCTCCCGACTAATATAGGCTGAACATTTGAACATACTTTAAAAACCTTAGGAAGCCTCCTGAAACTTCTGTTTCCGAATACCGTTCTATTCATCTGAAACACTGATTCTTCTCCTCCAATCTAGGCCTAATGCTGACTCCAAGATCAAGCCTCAAAACGTTTCCTTGACAGCAGCCAGGATTACCCACAGTGGAGAGAAGAGGTATCTTAAATAATGTGAGATTGTGCTGAAAAATAGTCCAGGGTGTTCTGATTAAAATATGCTGTTCTCCATCAGTGGCAACTCAGGAAGTGGCGATTCACCCGTTAGTGAGAACTGATAGCTTCTTTCTAGCCCTACCGTCGGAACCCAGAGAGGCCCCATGATGGGGTGGCACAGCAGCAAGAGGGGTTCTTGGGCTCCAGATACCCTCCATGGTGACACAGACAGGTCATGAGAGAAGACCAGTGCTGTAGTAGCTAGAGGATGGAGCCACTGAGAAAGACTCTAAAAGTGTTCACACCTAGATGTTGGAGGAGGTGGTGGGAGTGGTTGGCATACAATGAGAATTGGATGGGAATCTAGTGAGAGTTGACTAAGCTTCAGCAATTGATGGGACGTGGGGTGGTGGTTGGACATGTTGGATTTTGGTTCCAGTTCTTCATTCCCTCCTGGTATAGAAATGCACATCAGTGTTCTTTGTCATGCAACTTCACAGTATACTGCCATAGTGTAGGCTGGGTGCACTTCTCTGCCTCTTCGGTATGGGGCTTAGCCACGTGACTTGCTTTCATCAGTGGAACATCGGCAGATGTGATGTGAGCAAAGGCTTTAAAAGGACTTCTGTAATTTGACTTAGTTTCATGGCCCTAGGATCTCACATGAGAAGAGCACCCATCAGGAGTCCACACGGGTAGACCCCAGAGTGACTGGACTCCAGCCTGGTCAGCCAAACTAAGCTCAATCAGGCCCATGTGTTTATCATGCAGCATTAGCTGAGGTGTTTGTTTCTCACAAAAAAGTGACTAATACTAGATTTCTAGAAAAATGTGTCGGGAAGGGGGCTGCGGTTGGTGAACAAATTTGGGCAGGTGAACAACCTGCCCAAAATTTGGGTGGTTTCTAGCATATGTAAACATCAGACAAGGCATGCTATGATCTCAGGAAGTAGCTGCAGCTTTCCTGGGCTTCATCCCTCCACGTGCAGCAAGTTCATGCATGTAAGCGCCCCGTACTCCACTCAAAATCACGACTCCAGAGCTGGAGGGATTCCGCTGGCGTCAGCCAGAAGACACATTGGGATTGTGTTTCACTTTTTCTTTGTTGTCCAAACAGTTAATTCTAAGCCTTGTGAAGTATCAAGATCCGGCTCTGTCCTTGGGGTCCCCAATGCCAGATATTTACAGGTATTTCTTTGCTCTGAATGCCTTTACAACTCTACTGCCATGGCCTCTCTTAAAATAAATCAGACTGGCAGTCTGTTTGACCATTCACATCAGTGATTTTCAACTTTCCCCATCACATGGCACACATAAACTAATTACTAAACTTCTGCAGCACACCAAAAAATGTATTATACTTCTTGCCGATCTGACAAAAAAAGTAGATACAATTTTGATTCATTCACACCAAGCAGCTATTGTTGTGTTGGCTGTTGTCATTTTTTATTTACAATCTAAGGGAAAAGAGGTCAGTGCCCCTGACTAAATAGTCAGGTATTGCACGTTTTACAAATTCTTGCCTCACATGGGTGGAAAATTGCTGATTCACACTGTTTTCGTTTGGCACCCCACCTACCTGGCTGCCTCTGACCAGCACTTCACCACGTTCCTTCAGACCAGATCTTACTGGAAAGAACCTGGAAAGTCTCCACTAGACTTTTGAGGTAATGCACAACTCATAGGTGAAAGTATGACATACTTTCCTTCGAAATGTCTCTGCAGAAAGGAATTGGGAAACAGCTTAAATTGTCTAGATCCTCCATTTCCCTACTGAACGCAGATTACAGGCAGCTAAAGCAATGGTTCTCAAAGCTTCTCAAAAGAGCGCATGCTAATTTGCTGGCCACGGATTCTCAGAAAGCCCAACTTTGCCCCAGACACTGTGCGAGGCACTGGGCGGAGGTATAAAGAATAAGAATTGTCGTGTCCTCGAGGGTTCCTAGATTAAGGAAACCAAAAGGCTTAAGCAAATGCTGCTACCAAGAACAATATTAAAACTTGTTCACGAACTGACCCAGCTCTTTTTAATAAAGAGTGTGTCACTGAATCCTTGCAAAATGCCTGCTGTGATTGAATGTTTGTGTCCCTCCAAAATTCGTATGTTGAAATCCTAGCTCCCAATGGGATGGTATTTGAAGGTGGGAGGTGCTTAGGGTTAGATTAGATCAAGAGAGTAAGGCCCTCATGGTGGGATTAATGCTCTTCTAAAAAAGAGAAGACAAGACACCCCTCTCTCCTCTGTCCTTCTCCGTGTGTGTGAGTGCGCCCGTGCACGCAGCCACTAAGGAAAGCATAGGACGAGAGCCACAGTGAAAGCATTTACCAAGCGAGGTGGCAATCCAGTGGAGAAAGTGACTCTCTAGGGGAGGAGTGCCATAGCACAAAGAAGACAAACAATTATTAGAATACTGAAGAATGCATTAGATTTTACAAACAGAAAAAAAAAGGCCTACGGGACCTGGATTTTGCAAAAGCACAGAGGTATAAAAGACCGCAGATCATTCAAGGGGACTACAGGGGAAAGTGCAGAGGGTGGGCAGCAAGAGATAGGCGAGGATGATTCGGGAAGAGAGGTGTAGAGGATAAAAGGAACACTGAAGCATCTTCCAAATTAGTCAGTTCTTAGTGCCCTTACAGGAATCATTTTTTCCTTTTATTTTTCCCCTGATATATTCTAGTTTGCATTTTTTGAAAATGAACCTCATTTTGCTATTTATTACCCATATATTGAACTTGTCCATATCTCTTAGAATAAATTCTATCCATCATTCTTCTGGATTTATTCCAGCACCACCCCAGTTTGTATAATTTGCAAATTTCATTAACATTCTCTTTACTTTCTCTTGGAAACCATTAATAACATTGTTGCATATGATCAGGCTTAACACCAATCTCTTTGGCACCCCCAGTAATCAACTACCTCTGGCTGGATGTCACACTATTCATCACTATGCCTTGTTTACAGAGCCCCTGAAAATTATCAATCGCTATGACAGTGTTCATATCCAAGCCAGTGTCAATTAATTTCATAAGTAAAATTTCGTGACGTGGTATCAAATACATTACCCAAATCAAGATGTATTGCCGTGACTTCGTTCCCTCCACTGTGAATTTTAAACAGCTTTCAGATTGGTCCTGGATGATTTATTTGTGGCAACACCAAGCTGCTTATTCACTCCTGATTCCATTACTTCTTAGATGTTCTGGGCTATTTTTCTCCATACACTTAAAACCTCCTAGAGGTAATCTCAGGGATCATTCCTCTTTTGAAAGGATAGGGGAACACATTTGTTGCTGGTCTGAACTTCTGTGATCCCTGCAAATATATCAAGTCATTTAAAAAGCAATTCCTTTTTTTCCTTGTCTGGAAGCTTTTATGAAGTAGGTAGGTGTCTCCTCTAGCCCTGAGCTGTCACCCCAGGAAGCTGTTGTTAGCTGTCACCCTCTGAGACAGGGGGCATGTGTTGCTGCTTGTGGCGAAGCACATCATGGCTTCTGTGGTCCCTCACATCCACCTGTGCACCTAATCTATAATGTCTTCATTCGCGCAGCCTTGCATGCACATAGTCTACACCATGAAATGCACCTGGACCACTGTACCCCACTGCCAACCAGGGCACTGTGGGCTTAGGAACAAAAATAAATATAGAAGTAAATGATCAGGATTGTAAATCTGCTGTTTAAAAACCAGAAAGTATCCAACAGCTGAATCCTAGTGATTTTTGGCCACAGAGTATCATGTGCCATTGTATGTCTTACTCATTTGTCCCTATTCCTCTTCACTTTCACTGTTGTTGACAAAGATATTTAACAATGAAATCTGAGGTATGAACTTTAACAATTTCTACCCAAGTGTCCCTTTTGTTTCCCAATAAGACAAGAGAAAATATGAGTGGGAAAAGCTTGCAAAAGGAGAAAAAATGAAGGGGTCATTGTTTGGACACTCACGTGGAAGGAAAAGTTTAGCATGAATTATACCAAAACTCAAGTGGGCTTCAGCGATTTCCAATGATCATTCTTAGACACGCCAAGTTACATCTCCCAAGTCCTTCTATTACCACTTTGCTGCTGACTCATCCTGGTGGACACAAAGGACAGTTTCCAATAGACAAGGTCTGCCCAGAAAAAGCCCAGCCGTTGTTAATATAAGGAGAGTGGTTTGAGTGACATCGATGTAACCTGGCAGCCAAGGAGAGTGGACTGGAACGCACATGCGTGAACAATAACAACTTCACTGCACTAGTCAGTGGGGGCAGTAGGCACCGCTGAATGAGCATGAGTACTCTGTGGCCGTCACATTCAAAATGACTGGGAGTAGAGTAGCAAATCTGCACCAAATTTTGCATTAAGCTTGAACATTCCTCCATAGAAATTATTTGGATGATTCAGAAGGCCGCAGCTATGGGCAAGTGGTTATTGGCAGCTTCATCACAACAATACGCCTGCTCATGCATCATATCTCATGCAGAGTTTTTTGTGAAACATCAAATCACCCAGGTGACTCAGTCCCTCTACAGCCCAGATTTGGCACCCTGTGACTTGTGGATTTTTGCAAAACCAAAATCACCTTTGAAAGGGAAGAGACATCAGATCATCCACAAGATTCAGGAAAATACAATGGGGCAGCAAATGGAGAACTGCGTGAGGTACCAAGGTGCCTCCTTTAAAGGTGACTGGAGCGTCATTGTCCTATGTACAATGTTTCTTGTACCTTCTCCAATAAATGTGTCTATTTTTCATATTACATGGCTGGATACCTTCTGGACAGATGTTGCATACATTCTCTACTGCTAAGACCAGGCTATAGCAGGCATTGGGTCACAGCTGCTCAAAACGCTTTCCCGAATAAGGTCGGCTTCTCTCTGACACAGGTCTCAGAGCAGGTCTCTCCCCTGGTCAGTGTTCTGGGAGGCACCCACAGGTTTCCCTGTCTTTTGGTTCCTCTTGGATCAGAAGGTCGGAGGGCAGAGAGAGGTCAGGGTGCTGGTTCTGGAGCTCCCTCTCTGATGAGTCACATGGGTGGGCGGTGTGCTCCTGTAGAAGGCTTCTGATGAGAGGAGGCTTCCTTCAGCCGCAGACAGCTTCTTCCCCTCGTCCTTTTAGGTTGGGGAAGGCAATCGGCCATTGCTAGTTCTCTCCACCACAAGGAATTTCCCCACCATGCCTTGCTGGCCTCTCTCAGCCCTCCTCACATATTTTTTGTAAATAATCTTTCTCCAAACTTTCCTCAGATACTCTGCTTGAGTTCGCCATCTGCTTCCTGCCAGGACCCTGATGGACGCGGCACTCTATCTCAGTATGTTTCCCTTTTCTATTGTTCTCGTTCACCTTACGTTTTCCTTCATACATATTTATATGTAACTTAAAAATTTATTTGTTTACTTGTTTAACACATGTGTTCCCTTGTGATAGCCAGTTCCATGAAGACAGGGATAAGGCTTATTTTATTCACCATTCCATACTCACTACCTGGCACTCCGTGTCTGGCTCAAAAAATACTTGTTGAATGAATAAACAAACCAGTGGATGGGTGACAAGATACTAATCAGGTTGCCAGGGAAGAAGTGTCATTCACTGAGCAATTACTATTTTCCAGGTACTATGTTAAGTGCTATCCACGCAGTACCTCGTTTACAACACCCCGTAGGCAGATGTGATGAATGCCACTTATATAAATGAGGAGGCTGAAATTCTGGAAGCTTATGTGACTTTCCAGGGGATGCATAGGTAGCAGGCAGAGGCTCCAGGCCTCAAATGCAGTTCTGTCTGACTCCGGGTGCCATGCTTTCAATCACTGCGTTGAACTGGTAGAGCATTGGAAAGTAATATAGGTCCTAGTAACCATTCCCAACCTTTTTTCTGGCTGCGGTGGGGAATGTAACCAATAGCTGGATCAAGACTCCTTGCCTCCCCTGGACTGCCAGATGGGCTGTTTAATCAGATTCAGACTGTGCAGCTGACAGAATCCCCCATCATTTATTTTCCTCTCATCGGTGAATAATTGAGCCTGGCTTAAGGCTGCAGCAAATAGTTCTCACCTAGTGGATTCTGTCTCTTTGTTGTCTATGAGTACAAAGGATATATTCAACGATTCGCTCTTATGTATGTGGAAGATGTGAAAAGAGGTTAATTCCATACCAAACAGCCCACCTGTCAAAAAATTAGGTCCTTAGTCTTATAAATCCCCAGCCTCCCCTTGATTATCGCTGTAACTCACACAGACAGAAGATAATCTCTAAATTATACAGAGCTTCATGATTAAAATATTTTGCCCCTTTTTAGTAGTTCGAGAAGAAAGAAGATGTGGCTTTCGAGGCTCGGTGTCAAATTAAGCGATAACAGAGCTCTAGAAGAACATAATAAATATGCATAAAGAGACTAAAAAAAGCATTTCTAATAGGTCCATGCCATAGGAATTCGCTATGTGTGAAATTGAAAGACTTCCTAGGGAAAATTCTTGGTCCATTTGCTTTTAAATTCACTTTTTATGCTCTTTTGTTTTTTTTAAAAAAATGTCTTAAGCTCCATTATTCCCTCGAAGGGGAATCTGATCAGAGGAACATTCTTGGAGCTCCACTGGAGCTTCCCAAATGCCAGCCTAAGGAAAACCTTTGCCGAGGGCAGGTGCCTTCTGAGCTCCCTGCCAGCCCACAGTTAGCGTAGGAAATATCCTTGTTCTGGATTTTCCTCCCAGAACAAGGCTATAACCCTAGGCACAAACAATCAATCAATAGGAAGAACTCGGATATGTTTGCTGAGACCATCTGGGCCAGGCTTAGCAGGTGAGAGGATTTGAAGGACAGCAACAGGCCAGAGGGAGCTTATCATTTAGCTGGGGACACTGGGTGTACATCTGTTGGAACCATAAATTGGCTCAAAGAGTATAATCTGGAGAGTTCCACGACTGAGAGATGACTGCCCATGGGGGCGACTTTTCGGAGGAGGTGGGGATTACGCCTGGTTGTAAATGGGTGGTTGGGACTGTGGGGAAGGAAGGGGAGGGTTTTTCAAGTGGAGAATGGCCCTCCCAGAGGTTTGGAATTGGTTCTACAGTGAATAAAGTTTCTTGCTGAAGTGAAGGCAGCAGAGAGGCTGTAAAAGTGTTTTTAGAGCAGATCTAAATTCTGATGTCACCTTTGCTGCTTATAAGATGCAGCGAACTTTTTCCTCTGACTCTCAGTGTTCATCTTCCTAAAACATAGGGTGTGATCAAAAAAAAAAAATGGAGAATGAAAGCAGCAAGCCTTTTACTTTTCAGAATATTCCATCTGTTCTAAGGAAGCTTGCAAATTTGCATGTGGTTCAACCTCTTTGCCCAAGATTTATAACAACAGCAAAATTACTCCCTTGGAGAGGCAAAGCTTCCAGAGCTTTCCTGCATATTACTGAGGTATTTGGTGACTTTGTACTGTTTCAATAGCTTTATATGCTTAGGAGGTACTGTGGATTTATATAATATTTTCTGCACCTTAATTCAAACATTAAAGTTTTGGAAAAGTGCCTTAGACTATTTACATATCTCCAAAAATGTTGTATGGGATTTCTTGGTGTCTGAGAATTTGGGCTCTATAAGGCACAATTCCATAAACACACCTGACTGTCAGATAAGTATGTCTTCATTTTGTTTGAGGTCTTTCATGAAGCACGTTGATTTTCAGCTCTTGTGCACCAGATCACATTTTTTCAGCAACAAAGAAAACAAATGAGCTAATATAACCTCTATATTTTTCATCTCACGGACTATGAGCTGAACTTTTATAGCTAATGTGTTACTGAAGCTTGCCTATTTTCTTTTTATCTAGAGGCAAAGGAGTGAGAAAATAATGATTTATTGAGCAACTTCTACGTGCTGGGTGCTAGGGGATTTACAAGTGATTTTTCATTTAGCTCTCAGAATGAAAATCAAGGTAGATGCCATTTTAATCATCTATTAAAAAGCATAATAATAATGCCTATGTCTCAAAGATACCATTAGAACATAATAAGATAATGTCTGTATGGTATTTAGCTTAATGTCCTCCTCATTGCTATAACCATTATCATGATTATTACCATTTTAATTTTATTTACCTCACCAATGTTATGCAATCAGTAGGAGCTAGGATGAAAGCATTCTTATAAAAAGGTCAAATATAATTCATAGCTGTAAATAAGATGGGAAAATTACTTCACCCACTATTACCACTTATGTGTGTGAAACAGGCATATATTCCAAGGCTCCTTAAATATTCACTTGGATTGGGATACATCCACACTTAGTCGGCACATATCCAGTGCCCAAATCTTAGTTTTTAATATGATTCTTCAGTGAAAGGACCCAGAGCTCTGGGAAAAGATGGCTTATTCTAGGTCTGGGAAAGAAACATGCAGGATGGTCCTGGGCCATCTTATAGTGTGAGAAGTAAGGGAGGGGTAGCCATAAAAACCACCATAATGATGAGGGTATGTCAAAGGGACATGACAGCCAACTGAAACAATATGTAGGAGAAAATAAATAAAATAGTATCAGATTATAACACAAAGTATAAAATAAATATCCACGAGCCCATGCTGACATAAATAAATGACTAAATAATTAAATAAATGGGGAAGAAGCGGCAAATAACCCATAGAGAAGAATTCAAGTGATTTATGCAGATTCTCTGTCCTTAAGAAGGTGGAGCACAACCCCTCACTCTTTACGTGTGGACTGTGCATGGTGGCTTCCTTCCAATGAGCACTGTGTGGGGATCAAAGAGTAACTGTACAGTGGAGGAACCTGAGGAACACTACCTCAATCAGGAGGTCAAGGTCAGCAGTGATATCATGCTAACAACGAGGGTCAGAAAACCTGTCACTTTACCTCTGTGATTTTTCCCCTAAAACCCTATAACCTCAGTGTAAGCATGAGAAAACTATCAGACAAACTTACTGAGGGACAGCCTATGAAATATCTGGTCAACGCTCATCAAAACTGTCAAGGTCGTCAAAAACAAGGAAAGCCTGAGAAACATTCACAGCCAGGAGCCTGAGGACACGTGATCAGATGTAGCACGAAGGTATTCTGCATGGCATCCTGGAACAAAAAATGTACAGTAGGCAAAAACTGAGCAAATCTGAATGCAGTGTGAACTTTAGTTAATATTAACTGAAAAATAGTATTGCATTAATTGTAATAAATATACCACACCATACTAATATAGTAGACCCCCCTTATCCACAGTTTTGCTTTTTGTGGTTTTGGTTACCTACAGTCAACCATAGTCTGAAAATATTCAATAAAAATTCCAGAAATAACAATTCCTAAGCTTTGTATTGTGCACTGTTCTGAGTGGCATGATGAATTCTCGCACCATCCCGCTCTGCCCTGCCTGAAACATGAGTCATCTCTGTCTGGCATATCCATACTGTATCCGCTACTTGTCTGTTAGTCACATAGTAGCTACCTAGGTCATCAGATCGACAGTCATGGTAGGCAGGGCTTGTGTTCAAGTTACTCTTATTTTACCTAATAATGGCCCTACAGCACAAGAGTAGTGATGCTGGCAATTTGGAATCGCCAAAGAGAAGCTGTAGGTCTGTGTGTATGTATAGGGAAAAAACTACTGTATTTAGGGTTTCGGGAGTCCGTTGGGGGTCTTGGCATGCATCCCCTGTGGGTATGTGGGGACTACTGTATAAGATGTCAATGATATGAGAAATTGGGTGTGGAGCATTTGGGAACTCTGTGCAACTTTTCTGTAAATCTAAAACTGTCCTAAAGATATTAATTATTTACACATAAACTTGTTGCAATTCATGTGTTTATATGTGTGTTGTATTTTAGAATCATAAGGAGACAACATGGATTTTCTGAAATACACTTTGAGGGAAGGGAAACTCTAGAAATATTGGGGCAAGGAAGCAAGTAGCAATTTCTCTTTTTAGTTTGTAAATAGACAGCATCATATATACTTCATGCTAAGGACCATGTAAAAGACAAGCTACTTATTTCTCCTACTTTGCTGAGGAGGGCAATGCTGAAAAGAACAAGGGACTTTGTGAAGCCTGGGGTCTAGGACCTGCTTGAATCCCTTATCCTCACAGAGTTGTTCTTTGATCACGGCTGTGAAAGCGATTCGTGAACTGCAGCACAAGGAACACAACTCACAGCACCCGTCTATTCAGGATGGGAGCTTCAGGGGTTCAAACCAGAAAGGAGTTGGGGCAAGGCTGTGATAGGTCTTGGCTCCCTGGATGAAGCCCTTGAACTTTGCTTTGTGGACAAATGAGATTTACAGATAAGCCTTTTTGAGCAGGTCGGTGTTGTGTTCAAGTGGTGCTTCACTACTATGAGTTTGGGAATGGGAAGAAGGCCAAGGCAGAGGTGACATGATTCCCACCAACTGAGGAGATGGAGCTCAGGCCAGTGTGCCCACCTGGAAGAGAGGAAGGACACATGTGCATTTTTCTCTGTCACGAAAGAAAAATTATAATGGATTAGATGAAATGATAGGTAAAAAGGAGGGAAAACTATAGATAAGGAGGATAAATGGGGACCAAATCGTTATTATTTAAAGGAAGTAGCCATCCAGAGGAGAAAGGACATTGCGGGAGAGAATGTTCGCAGCCATAGACATGCTGAAAACTGAGGTGCTGTTGGCCTGGTCAGATAGGGAAGTACTCTTGACATATAGAGCTGGGACTGGGACTTGGGAGCCAAGTGTAAATGTGGATCAAGGGTAGTAATTCAGGGAAATGCATGGGGATGACATCTGAGGTTGTGTGAACGGAGAACATTCTCTGAAGGAAAGGGACAGGAGCAACGTCAAGGCAGAACCCTGCAAGGGGCACTCACAGGGAAGACAGACGAGGAGGACCTTCATAAAACATGGTGTCCCCGGCTTCCATAGTGTTCTCTATGTGAGAAACTGAGCTGGACCACCAACTGTCTCTTGGTGCTGTCTTGCTAAGACTGGCTAAATCTGGCCCATGAATACCTGAAAAGAACAGCCATCTATTGAGTCTGATCTGAGGTAAGCCTCATGTTCCTATGAGGGAGGTTATCCCTAAGGGTTCCATTAATCCGTAGCGCCATTTTATCATAAATCAGGATAGTTTTGAGAGGTAAATGAGGTGCTGTTAATAATTAATTACAAAGGGAGAACATGAGTAAATGAGAGCTACGCCAGACAAACCTGCACTCATGGTCAATCTACGTATCAATAGTCACTGGGCCAGGAGAAAGTTTTGCCCAAACCATTCTATGTTTTTCAAGATCCTTTGAAGGAGCTAATTTACTCATTAACCATTCTTTCCCCTTGTCTCGAAGAGTTCTGCATGTATTGATCCCTTCCTGTATTTGGCGATTAATTTAAAAGAGCTTGCATTTGCCCATGTATTTCAGTACTGAACATACTTGTGGTGATGAATCTGAAGACAAAACGGACATCTCTAACAACTCATCATTTTATTTCCTAAAGAGGTTCAAAGAGTTGGCACTGTGAGGATGAATTAACAAGTAGTTCGAAGTGGGGGGCTGAAAGAAGTTCAGCATGTTTCAGGGGCAGAAGGTGGGATTTTGGAGAAAATGTTGGTTCTCTTTCTTCCCACGTTGCTGAACTTTCTGACACTTTCAACTTGTAAAGCATTGTTATAAATTGGTATAATGTTTTCCGATAATGCACGAAGTTCTTATCCAAGGCTTCCGTTCATCCAGTCCTGCCATACTCCACCTGATTAGCCACATTTCATGGGCTGCAGTTGATAATTAGCCAAAGCCCTAACACATGCCAATACCAATGGGAGCTTATTGCCCGAGATGGCCAGAGAGGCTGAGCTGAGGGAAGTGCTGACAAACACAGAAGCAAGTGGAACAGGTAAGGGCTTTGCTAATTGCCCTCTTCAGCAGTACTGATAAGGGCTTTAATAGGAAAACCTCCCTTTTTCCTCGTAAGATGTACTAGATTAGAGGAAAGAGAATGAAGGGGGTCTTAAGAAGCGAAGTGCCTCCAAGCACTGCTCTTTGATGAGAACTCTCCACAGGTTTTCTTTGATGCCTCCCGATGGGATCAGAGTCAGAAATTAAAGGTACTGGCAGGAAGGTCAGTTTCGCTTGGAAGCTTATATAACTTGGTTGCTTCACCTATGGACCACCGTGGTAATAGGTGACTCTACTACTGAAATGACATCTTAAATATAAGCAGAAAGCCCAGGTGGGGCTTGGTTTCAAGAATTTGGAATAGTAGGTGGCTAAGTTGTAGATCTCATTGTATAAGTCAGTGTGGTGGTTATGTTATACGCCAACTTGACTGAGCCGTGGAGTGCCCAGACAGTTGGCCAAGCATTCTGGGTGTGTCTGTGCGGGTGTTTCTGGATGACATGGATATTTAAACGTGTAAACTGAGAAAAACAGATTGGCTTTCGTAATGTGGATGGGCCTTATGCAATCAGTTGAAACTCTGAATAGATCAAAAGGAGTAACTCTCCTGCAAGTCAGAGAGACAGCCTGCTGCCAGACTGCCTGTGAGATTCGCTGTTTTTCTGCCTTTGGACTTGAACTGAACCGTCAGGTCTTCTTGCTTCGCAGGCCTGTGGGCACTTAGGCTGGAGCTACGTGGAGGCTGATGAGTCTCTCTATCTCCATTTGTAGGTCCTGAGACTTGTCAGTCTCTATGATCACAGGGGCCTTGTCCTTATCGTCTATCTTATCTTATCTTATTTTCTGTCTGTCTATCTATCATCTTCTCTCCCTTATTCTCTCTCTTCCTATTGGTTTGGTTCTCTGGGAAACCCTGACTAATATGGATGGTATTCGCTTGCTAGGGCTGCCACAGCAAAGTGCCACAGACTGGGTGACTTAAAACAACAGAAATCTATTTTCTCAAAGTTCTAGAGGCAAAAAGTCTGTGATCAAGAGGTGACTGGGTTTCTACTTAGGCCCCTCTCCTTGACTCACAGGTATCCATCCTCCTTCTCTCTGTGTCTTTACATCATCTGCCCCTCTGTACAGTTTTGTGTTCTGTTTCCAGACTTAAAATTCTTATAAAGACTCCAGTCATATTGCATTAGGGCTCACCCCAGTGACCTCGTTTTTACCAAATTACCTCTTTAAAGACCTGTCTCCAAATACAGTCAGAGTTGTAGGCCCTGGGGGTTAAGGCTTTAACATGAATTTTGGTGGGGGAGGCACCATTTAGCTCATAACAAAGACATTCTGTATAGAGTTAAAAAAAAATATATATATATATATATATATATATTTAATCAGAGGGATTTTGAGACCAAATATCCTTTTCTTTAAAAGTATCTGCTATTTTCCTTAATGGACACAGTTGAAAGGATAAGGGTGGTTGAATGACTCTAAGGATACACAGAAAGGTAGGAGAGGATATAAAAAAATGCCTTTAGATTCCTAAATGGCAAGTAGAGGAATTGCCAGATCACTTGAGGGTATCTCAGCTAAAAATTAAAGGCTTTTAACTGCGTAGTTTCTCTGTGAATTTCATGCCATAAGGTTCTTCTTAAATGGAACACATGCATTAACCTCTTGCACTAGTTAGGACTCCTTGATTAAAGGTGACAGAAAGGAAACTCATTCTACTTAAAGTAAAAGGGAAATTTATTGGCAGGAATCTGGGTACTTTGTGGAAGACCAGAACCAAGTAACAGGAAAGATAAGGAGGCAGCTAGGCTCAGAAATGACTAGAAGCAGGTATTCAATCTCTTTCTGTCCAGTTCTTGCTTCTTGCTGCCATTGGCTTCCTTCTTCTCTCTCTCTACCCCCCACCTTTTTTCCCCTCCTACCACTTTCTCTCTTCTTTCACGAGACTGCCCAACATTCCATAGCTTTGCCTCTTAGATCTTCATCCCCCAGACTCTCTTCCAGATCCAATTAATACATTTCCTAGGACTCTGACAGGCTCTGATTTGTCCATACTGTGTTAAATATCTACTCTGGACCAATCAACTGTGGCCAGTGGGCAGGGCCTTGTCAAACAAAAGGGCTGTTTCACAGTAGTGTGGGTGGGAGGCTAAGCAAAGAGTACTTTTGAGATCCTCTATACCTAGTGTGTTAGTTTTTATACCTTTTAGAAAAATGACTTTTAGATAATCTATGGCTTCATTTAGAAACCATTAGACTTTTGGGTGAATAATTCAAACAATAAATAAATTGATTTTAAATACAAATTAGGAACGTTCTGGGACAGTTGTGATGGATAATTAAGACACCTGGAACAATTAAAAATTTCTAAAATCAACTAAAAGAATCCAAATCAGCTGCAGTAGAATACCTGTTTTTCAAGGGACTTTCAGAAAGCAAAATAGAATTAAATGTATTCAGAACTGAACATTGGGTGTCAGCTGAGGTGAGGTACCAAGAGGACGACCAATTCCAGGACAGGTTTGAAAGTGAATGGGAGTCACTGTTAATGAGTACGCAGGGAGCACGTGCGAGCGCGCGCAGTCACTCTTGCTTACCTTACCCATCTTGTCTCGCACGGTGTCCGTGTTTTCCATTAGAGCCCTTAACATATTAGTTATGTTTTTTTTTTAAATTCCCTGTATGATAATTCCAACATCTGTATCATATCTGAGTCAGGTTCTGATCCTTGCTTAGTCTCTTCAGACTGTTTTTCTTTTCCTTTCAGCATGCCATGTAATTTTTTGTCAAAAGCCCAAGGTGCTGGGTAATTGAAACTGAGGTGAATAGGCCTTTAGTGCGATGTTTTATGCTAACTTGGCGAGGAGTTGGGTTGTGCTTAGTGTTCCCTATGGCTGCAAGTGCCAGAGGCCTCAGATTGTTACTCTCTTTGTTTTGTCTCGAAGTTGGCCTTGGCTTCTCTAAATTCCTCCCCGCAAGGAGTCTGTGTCTTACAACTCTATCCGCTGTAATCCGTTTTTGTACTAGAAACCTTTTCATCTGGTGGTTAGGTATGTGGATGGGAAACATTTTATAATTGTTTCATAACCTTGATTACATCTCTGTCTTTTAGAAGGCTCCTATTTCAGGGCTGTGACCTTCACAAGTGTTTCTAGCTTCACCTCCTGCCCCCCCACCCTTAGGTGAGGCAGGATGACTAGAGTGGGTAAGACTCTGGTGAGGTCTTTTTTCCTTTTCTCCTGGACGGTGCTATGGAGAGCAATGACAATGGTAACTTCCCCCTCTTCCTGACAGTCATGGGGAACCTTTCTTCAGTCTTCATCATGAGAACCTGATGGGGCTCCAAGAGGCCAAACCTAAGAAAGTGTTGGGGTACCCCTAACACTGTGGCCCTTAGGAGTTTCTCATTCTCAGGTTAGGACATCCAGCCAGCAGGAATACATTAAAATTACCAATTAAGTGTTATTATGAACAACTCCACACACATAAGTTTGACAACTTGTGAATGGACTTGATTCCTTGAAAACAAAAGGTACCACAAGTTAGTCAAAATTAAATAGATCACTTGGATAGATTTGTAACTATTAAGGAAATTGAATTTATAATTTAAGAACAAATACCATATGATCTCACCTTTGACTGGAATATAATCAACAAAAGAAAAAAGCAAGCAAAATATAACCAGAGACACTGAAAGTAAGAACAATCTGACAGTAACCAGAGGGGAGGTGGGGGGGATAATGGGGGGAAGGGTTTTTGGAACTACTATAAAGGACACATGGACAGAACCAAGAGGGAGGGTGGAAGCAAGGGAGGGAGGGGGGTTTGGCTGAGATGAGGGGGAGCGGTGGGGGAAAAATAAAGACAACTGTAATTGGACAACAATAAAATAAAATAAAATAAAATAAAAAAGAACTCCCTGGAAAAGCAATTTCTAGGCCCAGATGATTTCACTAGAGAACTCAACCAAATGTTTGAAGAAGAATTAACATAAATCCTACACAATCTCTTCCAAGAAATAGAAGAGGATGTAACACTTCCCAATTCACTTTATGAAGCTCGTATCACACTGTCACCAAAACCAGACAAAGACAGTACAAATATAACACAACAAAACAAAACTAGAGACTAATATCCATAGTGAATATACATGCAGTGACCCTTAACAAAATGTTAGCTACTAAATTCAGCAATCTAGAAAAGGAATGACCCCATGGGATTTATTTCAGAGATGCATAACAAAGAAACAGACAAATAACAACAATATATATACTTTCCCAGAAAAAGTCCAGCCATTGTTAATATAACAAGAACAGTTTGTGTGACATCGATGTAACCTGGCGGCCAAGGCCAGTGGACTGGAATGTGGTGTGTGAACAACGATGACCTCACTGTACTCATCAGTGGGGGTGGGTAGATGTTTAGTGAGCATGTGTACTGTGTGGTCATCACATTCAAAATGAATGAGAGAATAGAGCAACGAATCTGCATCCAATTTTCATGAAGCTTGAATATTCCTCCACAGAAAGTATTTAGATTATTCAGCTATGCCCATAGCTATATAGCCACAGCTATGGGCAACTGGTGATTGGCAGCTTCATCACGACAATGCACCCACTCATGCATTATGTCTCATGCAGAGTTTTTTTTGACAAAGCATCAAATCACCCGGGTGACTCAGCCCCTCTACAGCCCAGATCTGATGCCCTGCAACTTCTGGCTTTTCCCAAAATTGAAATCACCTTTGAAAGGGAAGAGATTTCAGACTGTCGATGAGATTCAGGAAAATACAATGTGGCAGCTGATGGCGATTGGGAGAACTGTCTGAGGTCTCAAGGTGCCTACTTTGAAGGGCACTGAGGTGTCAGGGTCCTGTGTATAATGTTTCTTCTATCTTCTTCAGTAAATATCTCTAGTTTTCATATGACGTGGCTGGATACCTTCTGGACAGACCGTCATGTAATGATTTGGATGAATCTTTGGAAAATGATACTGAGTGAAAAAACAGCCAACTGCAAAAGATCACATAGGGTATGATTCCATCTGTATAACATGCTTGCAATGACGGAATGACAGAAACGGAGACCAGAGCATTGGCTGTCAGGGTTCGGGTGGGGGGCGAGTGCGTGTTGCTGTAAGAGGGCTGCATGAGGGCTCCGTGTGGGATGGAAACGCTTCGCACCTTTCATTGTAACAGTGTCAGTGTGCTGGCTGGGGTTTCGCACTACAGTTTTTCAAGATGTTGCCATTGGGTTAAGCTTGGTAAAAAAGGTACCTGGGATCTCTCTGTATTATTGATTATAATTGCTTATAAATCTACAATTATCTTAAAACCAAAAGTTTAATAATAATAATAATAATAATAATAATAATAATAATAATGAAATCCAAGGAAATGTGAGACATGGATGAAAGGAAAAGTGAACACAACCCAGAAATACAATAGCAAAGCACCCTAGGATGATGAGTTTCAAGTAGGCCCGCAAGTCAGGCCACATTAAGACAGGATGTAGAAAATTCCTGAGGAATATCTGCAAGTAGAAACCGATACCGACAGTGGAGTGAAGAGACTGCATAGCAACATCGTGAAAACATATTGCTTATTTTATATATTCATACTTAAAAATATGCTGCTCCTCTGTCTCTGTTCCTCAAAGGTTTTGTAATTAAGCAGAACAGTTTTACTGGTACAGGGTTCCAGTATTTTCTCTGCTGGTTTAATTATTTACTTCACGGTTTACAGTTAGTAATACACAATAATCATATATTGTTAATGCTAGTTACTGGCTTTCAATGCAGAATGAACTTATAAATAAAGCATGAAGGCCTTAGTTATATTTTGGCATTTATGTAAATGTTGTAAACCTTGACATCGACCATGTAATAAGCTTTTGACACACTGGATGAAGGGGTGGATGGGGAGGCAGGAGTTGGAAGGCAATAAGGCAAGGAAAATGTAGCCCCAGCTGGTGTAGCTCAGTGGCTTGAGCACAGGCCTGTGAACCAAAGGGTTGCCAGTTCAATTCTCAGTCATGACACATGCCTGGGTTGCAGGCCAGGTCCCTGGTATGGGGCACACGAGAGGCAACCACACATTGATGTTTCTCTCCCTCTCTTTCTTCCTCCCTTCCCCTCTGTCTAAAAATAAGTAAATAAAATCTTAAAAAAAACAAACAAAGTACTTTAAATAAAAAGGAAAATATAGAGACACTAACTTCCTCATCCTAACATGTTGTCTAAAGTTAATGGATCAAGATAGTGTGTGAAGTCAGTGGTTCAAAGACTAAATATGCAGGATTTTCACTTGTGAATATAACCTACAAAATTAAAAAGAAATGTGACTGGCAAAAATATACAAGATATGGTATGGAAGGCAATATAAGTGAACTAAATTCTTTATTTTTCAGTGCAGAGAGTCCATATACAATGCTTAAAGTTAGCAAATTAAAAAATAAAATATAACATGTATGATTTAAAATTACGGAGGTGAGCTCATAAAAGTTACGCAGAAGAAACATTTATGAGTGGTCACCTCTGAGGAGCGGAACTCCTGATCACTGGGAAGGAAGATTTAATTTTTAATTGAGTTGCCCAGTCCTATTTGAATTTGTATTGCTATGTGGATATATTTCATTTTATATTTATATTTAAATTATTAAAAACAGAAATGAAGACTTTTCCACAAAGGTTTCCAAGATCCCAGGAAAGTATATGAATTTTTCATAGGGCTCAAAGTCAATGTACTTGACAAGCATGTTTTTGGAAGAAAGTTTATAAGCTCCTAAGTACGTCAGCCCTGACACAGTGGCAAGTAGAATATGTATTCTGACTTCAGAGATAACCTGAGAATTAGAAACTCCTCCCGCTGCTCACCATGCTATTTATCTGTCTTCTATATCTGCATTTATATCTATATCTGTATCTATATCTCTACATAATCTATAGAGCAGCTAATCAGAGCTGCATGTTGGCCTCCCAATAAATCAATCTTTTGAAGGCTCACACTTTCAAGACAAAATACTGATTTGCTGCTAAAAATTGAGTCAGGTGGCAGAAGTGTTTGCTCAGCCCTAGTTCCAGAAAAGGGAGAGGCTTCTCTGGCTGTGGTCTGCTTCCAGGGCTGAGATATTGAACGGTTGCTCTGAGTAACTGTCAGCCAAAGAGACACCTGGAAGAGAGCACGGGGGGCTGTGGATGGGGAACACATGTCTGACTTTCACAAACTAGACCTAGGAGAGATGCGAGGAGCTGAATCTAAGCTACTATTGGAGAGTAGGCAATCGATGCGTGGGGAGGGCAGTGACCAAGTGAGGGTGGACTTTCCTGCCTGGTTGTGCCATGGCTTGGAGTAGAGGGATCCTGGCCCAGCTCCATTACCGTGTATTAGGGAAGTGTGTGGCTGGCGGTGGTAGAGGTGGTGGAGGACCACAGGGGTGCCCTCCCATCTTGTATTTTTGAGCTGGCATTGCCCACCACCAACAAGGAAGACATCTAGCACCTTCATATTTACATTTTAATCTAGTAAGGGAAATGTAATCAGATAATAATTATTTGCTTAATATCACTAAATGTTCAAGGTCAACTCCCAAAATGTATAATTTAAGGCCATTACTTAAATAGAGAGGTGATGTTAACAAGGGATTCCTGTTAGCTTATGTATCATTTTAAAGCCTTTTATATACTTTTACATATTAATAACTTGAGTTGATAATGTACTAGGTATAGAATAACATGTTAACACCTAGCAAAAAATTGATAACTTAGAATAAAAATGGGAAATAAATATTACACGTCAATTCTACTCAGCTGCTAGCAGCTTACTAGACCACTGTGTTGAGAAGGATTCCGAGGCCACATCTGGAATTAATTAGTTATGCCTGCCAAGGATGGCCATGGACAGTGTTAGTGTCATGGTATGTATCATCTATGGTCTGGGAGAGCTACATGAAGCAATTGTATAAACTGTTTCCTGACATCAGATTCAGTATCTTTCCTCATTTGTAAAATGAGAGTTTGACTGGATAAGTAGTTTTCAAACTGTGGTATGAGAGGTTTCCTGGGGATGAGGGTGGACTGAGAAAATCCAGGAAGCAGTTTCTCTCCCCTCTTTAGCCAGAACAAATCCATTTTTTAATGTTTTTCATATTGGCTTCCATATTAACTTTTGATTGAAATAAGGTTCTTCAGATAAAAAGGTTAGACAAACACTGCATCTCTCAGATTCTATCCATTATTTTATGCTTCCCTTTCTCCAAGTCTCTTACCCCCAGTGGTGCTGGGAACTCCCTCACCTTAAAACAAAGAGTGAAAAACTATACCTCTCAGAGGTTGTTGCATTTGAATCAGACTTTGAAAGAAGGGAAGGAATTCTCCACCAGGGGTGTCTGTGTGTGTTTGTGTGTGTGGGTATTCCAGAATATCATTATTTCCAAATGATTTGCAAATTTAAGGCCTGGGAACCCAGACTAGAATTCAGACAGAGCGGGCCAGGCTGCCCAGGCAGGCCCTTGGTGGACAGTCACAGCGTGGAGGGTTCGTGAAAGCCCAGAAAAATTGCTAGAGAATGACTCAGACATTTTTAAGATCACATGTGAAAACTAAAACACAGGTTTACTAAATTACAGAGGAGATTATTAGATGTTCATTCCTTAATTATTCCAAAATTCTTCCTCAAATCCGTGGAACTAAATTGGTAATCAGAAAACTACTTGGTAAGCATGGGAGAGATGCCTGTGATGGACTGATCCAGGCCATGGGAAGATCTGGTGCCCCTCCCTGGACCACAGGAAGGTCCACCTCTCCTCTGCTGGGCACTGTCACTCTGCCCTGGGCTGTGCTGGCTAAAGCTGGACAGATTATTGCCCTTGACTCTCCTTTCTAGACACACAGAGACTATCTAGTTAGCATCGTTCTTCTTGTGCAAGTTGCCTGGATTACAGCTTTCTTTAGTGGCAGTCAGGCCCAAGTAAACTCCCAGTCTCCTCAATCCCTTTGGAATGCTCCAGAGCCCATGCAGCTAGGCGACGGGACTGACTAGTTTGGGTGGGACTGCCGGCATCATCACTTGCTGATCTGCACCCCATTCACTCTAGGAAGGTGGCTTGATCTCTTCCTTCAGGAAGCACCTTATTGTTTCCCTGTTAGACTCTTGATATTTCATGTAACCCTACTCTCCCTATTCTGTGAAAAATCAAGTCAGCTCTGATCAGCTGACATGTTCACTTTCCTCTGTCAGAAGCCCACACGTGCCTGGGTCCCACCTTCAGCCCCGCCAGCAGAGATTGAATCTGACAGTGGCTGGAGGCTATCGCCACCCCGAATGCTCTTGAATTCCTGAACACCCTCCTCTCTCTCATAGAAAAACTGCTCGAATTCGAGAGGTTAAGCCCGTTTGAAGTCAGAGAGGCAAACTCTCTGCCTCATAAATTTTGATGGAGCCATCTTCTCAGGGAGCTGTGTGTGCCATAGTTATAAGGTATAATTATACAAATGTGGAGTTCAGGGTGAAAACAATCGCTATAATTGAAGAGGGTTGGGGTTTTGGCAGAAGTGTTTTCCCGACTGGGAGATGGTGGATGTGGTTGGGACACGCTAATGAGGGCTGCTTCCACTGGGAATCATGCGTGGCCCTCAGCGACTGTGGGAGGTTGATGCACGTGGTCACTGAATATTAATTTAATTCATTACTGGCGCATTACTCACGGTGTTTCGGGCTCTGTGTTGGTGCCCTGTATATACAGGTGCACTACGCGGGGTTTCCGCCCTCCTGTTCCTCAAAGTCTAGTGCAAAAGGGAGTCGTAACAACAGCCGCAACGAACAACCATGACTGGTACAGCGAACCTGCTTAAATTGTGGGATGGAGTCAGAAAACAGCTTGTTTTATTTTCCTTCCAACAGCCATTTATATCCGTTCTGTGGGACTAGGTTTTTCTTCACCTTGGAGGAAAACTCTCCAGTCTTTTTGGGATAGTAAAAGGATCTCTCTTTACTTTCTGTCACAGAAACAACCTCAGTTATTTTGATTATTCAGTATAATAGTAAAATCCCTTCCCTTTACTTGAAAGGGAAGCTTCCTTTTCCCCCAGCTTAGGCCTACTTCGGGCTGGTCCCTGGAGAGACAGGTGAGTGAGGGAGTGTGCATGTATGTTAACAAACACAAATAATACAAACTGTGTCTATTTTATAATTTTCACATGCATCAATCTCTATTCATTGGGGTCACTTTCCAAGCGCTGCTGAACCTCAGGGAGGGCCATTACAGAGTGTGTAGTTAGAAAGCAGATGTTCCCAAGAATTGGGGGTTATGTTCCTTAAATTTCTACAATAAATAGGCTAGAGCTTAGGAAACATGGTAATCTCTGTTAGTAATTACAGTGTGGTAACTCTCTGATGAACTGATTATTTTTTCAAAGAAACTTGTTTGGCAAAGACTAGCAAGGGT
>PVJI01022447.1:10570-25347 GCA_004026765.1 Micronycteris hirsuta | reverse complement strand
GGTGGGAATGGGGCACAGAACAAGTAGCATAAATGGGAGGTAGACAACAGACGGGGAGGATAAGAATAGTATAGGAAGTGCAGAAGCAGAAGGACTTATGTGTATGACCTATGGACAAAACTAAAGGGTGGGGAAAGGGGGGGTAAGGGGGTGGGGGGCAAGAAGGGGGGAAAGTGGGACAACTGTAACAGCATAATCAATAAAATATAGTCAAAAAAAATAAATAAATAATAAAATCAATAAATATGCCCTGGCTGGTGTAGCTCAGTGGATTGAGTGCGGGCTGGGAACCAAAGGATCCCAGTTCGATTCCCAGTCAGGGCACATGCCTGGGTTGCAGGCCAGGTCCCCAGTGGGGGCCATGTAGGAGGCAACCATACATTGCTGTTTCTCCCTCTCTTTCTCCCTCTCTTCTCCTCTCTCTAAAAATAAATAAATAAATAAAATCTTTAAAAAAAAATAAAATCAATAAATATGTCCTTGGGTGAGGACAAAAAAAGTAATAATAATAGGCATACCAGAAGTAGAGAGGGAGAAGGGAACAGAGCCTATCTAAACAAATAGTGGATGAGAACTTCCCAAGCCTATGAAAAGAACTATATCATAGAATCCAAGAAGCTAACAGAATACCTACTTACTTCGATCCAAGAGGGCTTCTCCAAGGAACATTGTATTAAAACTCTCAAAAATTAATGACAAAGAAAGCATCCTCAAGCAAGCCATAAAAAGGAGAAAGTGACCTATACAGGAAAGCCCATCAGGTTATTATCAAACTTTTCAGCAGAAACTCTATAAGCCAGAAGAGAATGGAACCAAATATTCAAGCTACTGAAATAGAAGAATTGCCAGCCAAGAATAATATATCCAGTAAAGTTATCTTTTAAATATGAAGGAGAAATAAAGGCTTTTACAGACATACAGAAGCTGAGGAAATTTATGGTTGGAAATACTCAAGGGGGGTTATTCTACCTAAAACAAAGAACAAAAGGTCATACACTATGAGTAAAGTCACCATAAAACTTACTACAGAAACAGGGACAATGTATGACAACAAAAACATAAAAGGGGGTAAATATATGAATTTGCAAATGAGGATGGAAATCAGATGCATTCAAATTTAAAAAAACTACTATAGCCCCAGCTGGTGTGGTCAGTGGAATGAGTGCTGGCCTGCGAGCCAGGGGGTCATTGGTTTGATTCCCAGTCAGGGTACATGCCTGGGTTTCGGGCCAGGTCCCCAGTGGGGGGTGTGGGAGAGGCAACCACACATTGATGTTTCTTTCCTTCTCTTTCTCACTTCCTTCCCCTCTCTCTAAAAATAAGTAAAATAAAATCTTCTAAAAAAAAACTATTGTATACATGAAATTTTCTTTTTTAAAAACCTAGTGGTAACTATACACAAAAACCTCAAAACTGAGACACGTAGCTTAAAAAAAAGAGGACACAAAAGATCCATGTGGAATGGTACCAAATGAAAACAACAGTTGGGAACACAAAGGAAAAGAACCAATGGAGACACAGATGTACCAGAGTACAAATGATAAAATAACTATAGGAAATCTTCATACATCAATACTTATACTAAATGTAAATGGACTGAATTCACCAATAAAGAGGCACAGAGTATCAGATTGGATAAAAAAAAAACAAATCTCAACCTTATGCTGCCTTCAGGAGACACATCTAAGCTGCAAAGAAAAAGATAGATTCAAAGTAAAAAGGTGGAAAATAATCCTTCAAGAAAATAATATCTACAGAAAAGCAGAAGTAGCCATACTCATATCTGACAAAATAAGTTTCAAGATAGCAAAGGTAACAAGAGACAAAAATGGACATTTTATAATGATAAAAAGGACACTACATCAAGAAGATGTAACACTTCTTAATATATATGCACTCAATCAGGGAACACCAAAATATATAAAGCAATTCTTCACAGAACTAAAAGGAGAAACAGACCAAAACACAGTCATAGTTGGGGACTTTAATACTCCATTTACAGCTCTAGATAGATTATTCAAATAGAAAATCAATAAAGAAATATCGACCTTACATGATACATTAGACCACATTGACATAATTGACATGTACAGAGCTTTCATCCCAGAACATCAGATTATACATTCTTCTCCAGTGCACATGGAACATTCTCAAGCATAACCCATGTGTTGGGTCACAAAATTAGCCTCAACAAATTCAAGAAGATTGAACTTATACCAAGCATTATTCTCTAACCACAATGCTTTGAAATTAGAAATCAACTGCAAAAAAGAAGAAACCCACAAATAAGCAGAGATTAAACAACATACTTCTAAAAAATGACTGAGTCAAAAAAGTAATAAAAGGTGAGATCAAAAGACATATAGAAACAAATAAGAATGGCAATGCAACATATCAAAATTTCTGGGATGCAGTGAAAGCAGTAATAAGAGAAAAGTTTATATCATTACAGGCCTATCTCAAGAAACAAGAGAATTCCCAAGTGAACAACCTAACATTACATCTTAAAAAAGAACAAAAGCAACCCAAAATTAGCAGGAAAAAAAGCAAATAATAAAAATTAGAGCAGAACTGAATGAAATAGAGAACAAAAAGACTATACAAAACAATGCAACAAAGACCTCATTCCTTTTTAAAGATTTTATTTATTTGTTTTTAGAGAGAAGGAAAGAGAGAGAGACAAAGATGGAGAGAAACATGGATGTTTGAGAGAAACATTGATTCGTTGCCTCTTGCATGCACCCCACCTGGGGACCAGCCCCTCAAACCCAGGCATGTGCTCTGACCAGGAATCGAACCGTGACCTTTTCATTTTGAGGGATGACACTCAACCAACTGAGCCACATAGGTCAGAGCAAGAGCTGGTTCTTTGAAAAGATCAATAAAATTGAATAAACCCTGGCTAGACTCACTAAGGAAAAAACAAAAAAAAGACTCATATAAATATAGTTAGAAATGAAAGAGAAGTTACCACAGACATCACAGATATACAAGGGAACATACTAAAATACTATAAAACACCATATGCCACCAAATTCAATAACCTAGAAGAAATGGATAAGTTCCTAGAAATACATATCATTCCTAGACTGAATTATAAATAATTGGAAAATCTAAAAGGGACTTATTTAGGAAAAAGAAGAAGATCAAAACTATGAACATTAACACCCTGACTGGTGTATCTCAGTGGATTGAGTGCCTGCCTGCAAACCAGAGGGTTGCTGGTTCGATTCCCACTCAGGGCACATGCTTGGGTTGCAGGCCAGGTCCCCAGGAGAGGCTGCTCAAGAGGCAACCAACCATTGATGTTTCCCTCTCTTTCTCCCTTCTCCTCTATAAAATAAAATCTTAAAAAAAAAAACAAAAACAAAGAAAAAAACTATGGCCTAGCTGGTATAGCTCAGTGGATTGAGCGTGGGCTGGGAACCAAGCAGTCCTGGTTCGATTCCCAGTCGGGGCACATGCCTGGGTTGCAGGCCGGGTCCCCAGTGAGGGCCATGTGAGAGGCAACCACACATTGCTATTTCTCTCCCTCTCTATCTCCTTCCCCTCTCTCTAAAAATAAATGAATAAAATCTTTTAAAAAAAAACTATGAATACTAAAATGACAACAAATTCACACCTATCAACCACTGAATCTAAAAACAAAAACAAACTAAGCAAACAACTAGAACAGGAACAAAATCATAGAAATGGAGGTCACATGGAGGGTTCTCAGCTGGGAGGAGGAAGGGAGAGGATGGGTGGAAAAGTATAGGGATTTAGAAGCATAATTGGATAGACATAGAATAGACAGGGAGATGTAAGAACAGTATAGGCAATGGAGAAGCCAAAGAACTTACATGCACAACCCAAGGACATGAACTAAGGGGCATGGGGAGATCATAGGAGGGAAGTGGGGAACCAGGAAGAGGGAGGCAAAGAGGGAAAAATTGGGACAACTGTAATAACATAATCAATAAAATATACTTTTTTAAAAAGATGTGGTTTTGAAAAATGAAAATATTGTTATTGAAGCTTTTGAAAAATAAAAAGGAAAATGAAAACAATTGGAAAATCTAAATAGACCATCAGAATTGAGAAAACTGAAACGACCACCAAAAACCTCCCAAAAAATAAAAGTCCCAGACCAGATGGGTTCACTAGTGAATTCTCTCAAACATTTAAAAAAGATTTGAAACCTATTTTTTAAATACTCACCTGAAGATATTCTAATTGATTTTGGAGAGAGAGGAAGGGGGAGAGAGAGAGAAACATCAGTGTGAGAGAGAAACATTGATCAGTTGCTTCCCATACACACCCTGACCGGGGATCAAGCCTGCAACCTAGGTATGTGCCCTGACCAGGGATCAAACCCACAACCTTTAGGTGCATGGACAATACTCCAGGCAACTGAGCCACCTGGCAAGGGCAATTTGAAACCTATTCTTCTTAAACTCTGAAACTGAAGAAGAGGCAGTATTTCCTAACATATCTTATGAGGCCAACATAACCCTGATACCAAAACCTGACAAAGATAACACACAAAAAAGGAAACTACAGACCAGTATTTCTGATGAATACAGATGCAAAAATCCTAAACAAAATATTGACAAATTGAATACACAATACATTTAAAAAATACATCATGCCCTGGCTGGTGTGGCTTAGTGGATTGAGTGTGGGCCTGCGAACCAAAGGGTAGCCAGTTCAATTCCCAGTCAGAGCATATTCCTGGGTTTCAGGCGAGGTCCCTGGTGGAGTGCACATGAGAGGCAACTACACATTGATGTTTCTCTCCCTCTTTTTCTCTTACCCTTCCCCTCTGTCTAAAAATAAATAAATAATTTTTTTTAATTCTAAAAATACATCACAATCAAGTGGAGTTTATTCCAGGGGCACAAAGATGGTTCAACATATGCAAATCAATGTAATACTCCACTTAACAAAAGAAAGCATAAAAACCATGTGATCTTATCAATAGATGCAGAAAAACATTTTATAAGATACCACAACCATTTGTGATTTAAACAATCAATAAAATAGATATAAAAGGAAAGTACCTTAACATAATGAAGGCCATATATGACTAACCTTCAACCAATAGCATACTCATCATGAAAAACTGAAAGCTTTTCTTCTAAATTCAGGAACAAGATGAGGATATCCACACTCACCACCATTATTCAGCATAGTCCTGGAAGTCCTTGCCAGAGCAAACAGGCAAGAGAAAGAAATAAAAAGCACCCAGACTGGGAAAGGGGAAGTAAAAGTGTCACTCTGTAGATGACATGATTCTGTACCTAGAAACCCCTAAAGGCTCCACAAAAAACTATTAGACACAATAAACAAATATAGTAAATTTGCAGGATACAAAATCAATGTACAAAAATCCACTGCTTTCCCATATACTAACAATATAACTTCAGAAAAAGAAATGAAAAGAATAAGTCCTTTTGCAATTCTAACCAAAAGAATAAACTTAACAAAGGATGTAAAGAACCTATATACTGAAAACTACAAAGCATTATTAAAAGAGATTGAAATAGACACAATGAAATGGAAAGATATTCCATGTCATGGAGTGGAAGAATCAACATAGTTAAAATGGCCATATTACCCAAAGCAATATACAGATTTAATGCAATATTCATCAAAATCCCAATGTCATTTTTAATAAAATAGAACAAAAAATCATCAGATTTGTATGGAACCACAGAAGACCCCCAAATAGCCAAAGCAATCCTGAGAAAAAAAGAACAAAGCCAAAGGTATCACACTACCTAACTTCAAATTATACTACAGATCCATGATAATCAAATCAGCATGGTATTGACAGAAAAACAGACACACAGATTGATGGAACAGAATTGAGAGGCCAGAAATGAAATCAAACCACATGTAGCTCTGCCCAGAAAGTATCCAGCCATGTATTATGAAAAATAGATATTTATTCAAGAAGATTACAAGATACAAGCAACATTGTACATAGGACAATGACACCTCGGTCCCCTTCAAAGTAGGCTTCTTGGGACCTCACACGGTTCTCCCAATCACCATCAGCTGCCCTATCATAGTTTCCTGAATCTCACTGACAGTTGGAAATCTCTTCCCTTTCAAAGGTGATTTCAGTTTTGGTGAAAGCCAGAAGTCACAGGGCACCAAATCTGGGCTGTAGCGGGGCTGAGTTACCTGGGTGATTTGATGTTTCACCAAAAACTCTGCACGAGCCATGATGCTTGAGCAGTTGCATGGTCATGATGAAGCTGCCAATCACCAGTTGCCCATAGCTGCAGCCTTCTGAGTCATCCAAATAGTTTCCACAGGGGTATGTTCAAGCTTAACGCGAAATTTGATGCAGATGCACTGCTCTATTCACTCATTTTGAATGTGACAGCCACACAGTACACATGCTCACTCGCTGGCATCTACCGCCCGCACTGACTAGTACAGTGAAGTTGTCATTTTTCATGCATGTGCATGCCAGTCCACTCTCCCTGGCTGCCAGGTCACATTGATGTCACACAAAGTGTTCTCACTATACTAATAATGATTGGACTTTCTCCAGACAGGCCTTGTATATAGGCAGATAACTTTCAACAAAGGAGCCAAAAGCACACAATGGAGAAAAGAAAGATCCTTTGATAAATGGTGCTGGAAAAATTGGAAAGCCACATGTGAAAGAATGAAATTAGAGTACAGTTTGTCCCCATGTACAAAATTAATTCAAAATGGATCAAAGACCTAAATATAAGACCTGAAACAACAAATTACATAGAAGAAAACATAAGTATTAAACTTATGGACCTTGGTTGTAAAGAACATTTTATGAATTTGACTCCAAAGGCAAGAAAAGTAAAGACAAAAATAACTGAATGTGACTGCATCAAACTAAAAAGCTTCTGCACAGCAAAAGAAACTGACAGCACAACAAAAAGGCACCTGACCAAACAAGAAATTATATTTGCAAACAGCTCCAATAAAGTGTTAATATCTCAAATATATAAAGAACTCATAAAACTCAACACTAAACAAACAATCCAATTAAATATGGGCAGATCTGAACAGACACCTCTGCCAGGAAGACATACAAATGACCAAAGATAGAATGAAAAGATGTTCTACACTGTCTATTAGGAAAATTAAAATTCAATCAAAACTCTAATGAGATACCACCTGTTAGAAAAGCTGTTATCCCCAAAACAGGTAATAACGAGTGTTGGAGAGGTTGTGGAGAAATGGGAACCTTCATTCATTTTTGGTGGGAATGTAGACTGATACAGTCACATGGAGAACAATATGGAATTTCTTCAAAATATTAACAATGGAGTTACCATATTACCCAGAAATTCCTCTCCTGGGTACCTACCCAAAAAACTCAACAACATGTATTCACAAAGATATATGCACCCCTAGTTCATTGCAGCATTATTTATGGTGGCCAAGACCTGAAGACAATGAAGCTCAGTACACTGAAATACTACTCAGCCATAAGAAAAGATGAAATATTCCCATTTGCAGCCACATGAATGGACCTTGAGAATATTATGTAAAGTGAAATAAGCCAGGTGGAAAAAGCTAAGAACCATATGATTTCACTCATATGCGGGATATACCATATTTTGCCTTGTATAATGCACACTGTGTTGCCACTCGTCAAGGCCAGGCAGGTTCATGGTAGACAGAAAAATATTCAGGGAGCCATTGGGATGTCTGGCATGCCTTTATTCACGGGCAGACAAGCTATGTGTCTATCTACATGTCTCACGTCATGGCCCTTGCTCCCCAGCATGGCACCCATTGTGGCACCTGTCCCCTTGCATGTCTCTCATCATCATTGCCCCCCAGCAGTGAGTCCCTACCTGTTTAAGTACTAGAGAGGAACAAAGCCAGCAAGATGCCAGAACATAACATAACATAATTCTGCACATGTGAGCCCACTTGATGTTATGGGAACAGTTTAACGGACCCAGACTCAAGGCTATGAAAACACTGCTTCCCTTAGTTACCCAAACACCTGGGTGAGGAAGCCAGACTGTGTCCACTTACCCTACACACACCTATGTTTTTGGCCAAAACTTTGAGGAAAAAAATCATTCATTTTAATTTTTAATTCAGTTTTTTATTTATTTATATTTAGATACTTGTTTTTTTTGTATTATATAGGAATTTTAGCATTTATTTTTCAACATATTATGGTACAAGAAATTTTAAAGGATGCTCAGCATACTAGCCATCAGAGAGATGCAAATTAAAACCACAATGAGCCTAGCTGGTGTAGCTCAGTGGATTGAGCGCAGGCTGGGAACCAGAGGGTCCCAGTTCGATTCCCAGTCAGGGCACATGCCTGGGTTGCGGGCCAGGTCCCCGGTGAGGGCCATGTGAGAGGCAACCATATATTGCTCTTTTTCCCTCCCTTCTCCTCTCTCTGAAAATAAATAAATAAAATCTTAAAAAAAAAAAAAAACCACAATGAGATACCACTTCACACCAGTCAGAATGGCCTTCATAAACAAAGCAACAAACAACAAGTGTTGGAGAGGTTGTGGAGAAAAGGGAACCCTAGTTCACTGTTGGTGGGAATGCAGACTGGTGAAGTCACTGTGGAAAACAGTATGGAATTTCCTCAGAAAACTAAAAATGGAACTTCCTTTTGACCCAGCAATTCCATTGCTGGATTATACCCTAAGAAACCTGAAACAACAATTCAAAAGAACCTATGCACCTCAATGTTCATAGCAGCACAATTTACAATAGCCAAATGCTGGAAGCAACCTAAGTGCCCATCAGTAAATGAGTGGATCAAAAACTATGGTACATTTACATGATGGAATACTATGCAGCAGAATGAAAGAAGGAGCTCCTTCCCTTTGTGACAGCTTAGATGGATCCAGAGAGGATTATGCTAAGTGAAGTAAGCCAGGAGGTAAAAGACAAATACCATATGATCTCACCTATAAGTGGAACCTAATCAACAAAACAAACAAACAAACAAGACATAACCAGAGACATTGAAATTAAGAACAAACTGATAGTAACAAGAGGAGAGGTGGGAGTGGACAGTAGGAATAAAAGGGGAAGGGTTTTCAGGAACATGTATAAAGGACACATGGACCAAACCAAAGGAGGGTAGAATCAAGGGTGGGAAGTGGGAATGGCTGGGGTGGGGGGAATGGTGGGAGGAAAATGGAGACAACTGCACTTGAACAACAATAAAATGATGGGTGGGTGGAAAGAAAGTAATTAGACAACCATGCAAGCATGTATGTTTAAGAATACTTATTGCAGGAACGCATAAGAGGCATAGGTAAACCCGGTTCACCTCCTTACACAACCACATTAAAATTACAACTAAACTATAGAACAACCATCACTCAGAACTATCAGAAATTGAGTTGAACAGAAGTATGACAACTATAGAATTAAAGAAAAAACATCCATTCAGATTGGTAGGAGGGGTAGAGACGTGGAACAGGCGGGTCCCACAACCATGTGTGGTGGATAAAAATTCAGGAGTGAGATGTCCTAGCCCAACACCAGGCCCCCTAGCCCAGATTCCAGTGCCAAGGACATAAATCCCCATAACTCCTGATTGAAAAAAACAGCAGTGATTGAGTCAGTGGAAGAAACATCTGGAGTCCCAAGCAGTTCCTCTTAAAGAACCCACACACGGACTTACTCAGACTCACTCCTTCTGGGTTCCAGCACTGGAGTAGCAGCTTGAAAGGCAGCAGTTGCATACAGGGAGGAACTGAAGTGTCCAGCATCAAGGCAAAGGCTGGGAGACAGTTTTTTCCCAGCCTGGAAGGCAGGCAGAGGCCATCATCCCTTTCTGAACATTCCCCCACCAGAGCCACAGAGCTGGTAAAAGGGTAACATATCTAAGAGTCCATCAACCTGGCTAACACTGTTTGCCCCAGCCCTGGAGATCCACTGAGACTCTATCCCACCCAACTAATAAGCCCACCCAAACTATTAACTGGCTTTTCTATATGAATGACTGCTCTTGGCTCTTCCCAAATCCACCCAATCAAGCAACAACCAGTCTCAGTGAGCCCCCAGCCCATGTACCTCCTGATAAGTGGCCCCAGACCTGGCACTAGCAGCAGCCAGCCTAGGTTCATAGCTTGGCTTTGCCTGGGATCCTCAAAACCCAGCACAAGCAGCAGCCTTCTGCAGATTTCTTTATACTTCAAGCAGTGTGGTCCTGGACAGAACACAGGTGGGGACTGACCTTGCCCTGCAACACCCATGAAACCTCAAAGACTGCACTCCCAGTGGACAGCTACAGACCATGTCAGAGCACGACCACCCTACCCCTGCATAGCTGATCCTCCACAGAGGGCAGAGTTTGATGGTCAGTGGTCACAGCCAGTCCTTGCAGTTGACTGGCCTGGGTAAATCCCTCCCATTGACCTGCCAACAGCACTCAAGGCTCAACCACAACAGGAGGATGTACGGAGGATGTACTCAGCCCACACAAAAGGCACATCTCAAGTACCTAGCTTGGCTGACAGCAGAGGTTGTGCCACTGGACCCTAAAGAACTCCTACTACATTAGGCCACACTACCAAGTAGAAACAATCATAGGGAGGCTGCCAAAATGAGGAGACAAAGAAACATGGTTCAAATGAAAGAACTTATCAAAATTCCAGAAAAAGAACTAAACAAAAAAGAGATAAGCAACCTATCAGACACAGAGTTCTAAACAGTGGTTATAATGGTTATCAAGGAACTTAGTGAGGACCTCAGTGGCATAAAAAAATCCAGTCAAAAACAAGGGATACACTAATTGAAATGAAGAACAATTTATAGGGAAATAACAGTAGAGTGGTTGAGGGTGAGAATCAAATCAGTGATTTGGAACATAAGGAAGCAAAATGAAACAATCATAACAGCAAGAATAAAAAGAATCTAAAAAAAGAAAAATGAACCCTGGCTGGTGTGGCTGCGTGGATTGAGTGCTGACCTGCAAACCAAAGGGTCACCAGTTTGATTCCCAGTCAGGGCACATGCCTGGATTGCAGGCCAGGTCCCCAGTAGAGGGCGTGCAAGAGGCAATCACACATTGATGGTTCTCTCCCCTTCTTTCCCCTTCCATTCCCCTCACTCTAAAAATAAATAAATTTTTTAAAAAGAGATCATCTTAAAGCAACAAGAGGAAAGTAGTTACCTACAGGGGAGTTCCCATAAGACTGTCAGCTGATTTCTCAAAAGAAACTTTGCAGGTTAGAAGGGATTGGTAAGAAATATTCAAAGTCATAAAAAGCAGAGACCTACAGCCAAGATTGCTCTATCCAGTAAAGCTATCATTTAGAATTGAAGGAGAGATAAAGAGCTTCCCAGATAAGAAAAAACTAAAGGAGTTCATCATCATCAAACCATTATTACATGAAATGTGAAAAGGACTTATTTAAGAAAAAGAAGATCAAAACCATGAACAATAAAATGGCAATAAATACATATCTATCAACAATTGAATCTAAAAAAGAAAAACAAGAAAAAACATTAAAAATACAAAATGAACTAAGCAAAAGAAGAACAGAGACAGAATTGTGGATATGGAGAGCATTTTGATTTTTGCTACATGGGAAGGGGTTGTGAGGGAATGGGTGAAGTGAGGGGATTAAGATATATAGATTGGTGACTTCAGCCAAGATGGCGGCGTAGGTGGACGCACTCGCCGCCCGCACATCCAGAGTGTCTAAACAACTAACGCAATAGCGAAAAATTAAACAACCAGAATGGACAGAAACGAACTGAAGGGAAGTCCGACACCCAGGAGGTTGGAGAAGACGAACATCCAGGCCGGTAAGCGGGGCAGAAGCGAGCAGAGGAGCGGAGTGAGAGGCAGTTTGCCTGGAGGGACTCACCCCACGAGCGCCTAACCAAAGCACAACCCCGAGCAACAGGTGAATCCCGCAAGCCGGCTGCGTTTCCAGAGAGGCCAGTGGAAGTCAGCAGGGCCGAGACTGGCGGAAAAGGCAGTGGGGAACTAGGGAGCAGAGAGGGATCGGGAGCCGGTGGTGATCGGCAGTCGCCATTGCCCCCTCCCAGGCCTCACCCCCAGAGTCAACGTCACCAAAAAGGTGACCCAGGTTGCCGGCACCAGCGATCCGACAAGTGCACCGAGATAAAAAGAATGAAAATGACCAAAATGAAAGATCAGAATAAATTACAACGGATGATGACATAGTCAACCTATCACATGCTCAGTTTAAAATGCAAGTAATCAAAATGCTAACAAAACTGGAAGAAAGGTGGATGCAAATAAATGAACAAATGAAGAACACAATAAAGATAATGGAGGAAGATTTACAGGGAACCAATAGGGAAAAAAAGGAAGCTGGGACTCAAACCAATGGGGTGGACCAGAAGGAAGAAATAAGAATTCAAAAAAATGAGGAGGGACTCAGGAACCTCAGAGACATTTGTAAACAACCCAACATCTGGATCATAGGGCTGCCAGAAGGACAAGAGGAACACCAAGAAATTGAACGTATTTTTGAACACATAATGAACGAGAACTTCCCAGATCTGGCAAAGGAAATAGGCTTCCTGGAAATCCAAGAAGCTCAGAGAACCCCAAAGAAGTGGAACCCAAAGAGGAACACACCAAGGCACATCATATTTACATTACCCAAGATTAAGAATAAGGAGAAAATCTTGCAAACAACAAGAGAAAAGGAGACAGTTACCTACAAAGGAATCCCCATAAGACTGTCAGCGGATTTCTCAAAGGAGACCTTCCAAGCAAGAAGGGGCTGGAGAGAAATATTTCAAATCATGAAAAGCAATGACCTACAACCAAGAATAATCTATCCAGCAAAACTTTCATTTAGAATGGAAGGGAAGATAAAGTGCTTCTCAGATAACGTCAAGTTCAAGGAGTACATCATCATGCAGCCTCTACTATATGAAATGTTAAAAGGTTTTATTATATAAGGACTCAGGAGTGAAGGCACCGAGGTCAGATCAGCTACTGGGGAATTCAGATCAGTCACAGCCAAGATGCTTGTGAGGTAAGCAAGCAAAATACAACCAGAGAAACAAAATAGAACCAGAGACATTGAAGTTTAGAACATTCTGGCAGTAACCAGAGGGGAGGGGGAAGGGAAGAAGGGGGACAAGTGTATTCAGGAACTGCTATAAAGGACACATGGACAAAACCAAGGGGGAGGGGGGAAGCAAGGGAGGGAGGTGGGTTTGCCTGGGGTGAGGTGGGGGGAGGGTAAATGCAGACAACTGTAATTGAACAACAATAAAATAATTTAAAAAAAGAATTACAATAAAAAAAGATATACAGATTGGTAATTACAGAATAATTATGGGGATGTAAATTACAGTATAGAAAATGCAGTAGCCAAAGAATTTACATGCATGACCTGCGGACATGAACAGTGGTGTGGGAATTGCCTGAGAGAGTAAGGGATGCTGGGTGAGAGGTGCAAAGGGGGGAAATTGGAATAACTAATAGCATAATCAATAAAAATTTTAAAATAAAAAAGAATATTTATTGCAGCATAGTTTATCATATTTTTTAATACTCACCCTAAAACTGGAAGAGTGGACGTTTGTACTTCTTATAACTACCAGACCAATAAGTAGAGACAAGGACAGAATCTTTATGGGCACTTTATTCAGATGCTGGCAATGGCCTTGAAAACCATCTTAACATCTCATCTCAAGCCAACATTTTTATAAGGAGAAGCAAGGTTGAGTAAGGGGTTTTGAAAAAATGTTCATGGGATGAGTTACAGTCCAGAGGTGATTTTCCTAGTGCTTCTTTTATCTGTTGATCAAAAATTCTTTACCTGCACCATGGAAGTTTCATCCCTGGAACACAATGGCTCAGATACCATCTCCAAGCTCTTGCAGATCCCCTGGGGCACAAAGGTTGACTTCCTGGAGTCATGCATTCCAGTTTCACTTGCATTAATCAGTTAAGCCTATCAACTATGACTAAAGCTAAAATCTTTAAATCTTGAGTTCCCCTATCAACCTGGAAATATGTTTATTGATTTTAAAGAAAGAGGAAGGAAGAGGGAGAAAGAGAGAGAAACATTATTCAGTTGCCTCCTGTGCATGCCCCAACTGGGGGATTGAACCCACAACTTAGGTACATGCTCTGACCAGAAATTGAGCCTTCAATCTTTCACTGCATGGTACAACACTCCAATCAACTTAGCCACCTGGCCAGAGCTAGTTTATCATATTTTTAAAGACTGATATCCACCTAAATGCCCTGCAACAGGAAATGTGTTTCAATGAACTAGGGGTTCACCAAACAGTGGAATACTAGCCAACCATTAGCATGTGTGGGCTCATGGGTCTCCTCGTGTGAAAAAGATACAACTTCACTTCTGAGGTATGCCTGACCATGTATAAACTGAGAGAGCATCAGACATCCCTGAATTTAGGAACAGTGTAAAATAACTAACCTATATTCTTCAAAAATGTCAATATAATGAAAGACAAAATAAGTCTAAGAAACGGTACTCATACTAAAGGAGACTGAAAAGACATGGCAACCAAATGGAATGCATGATCCTGGACTGGATCTTGGACCAAGAAAAATCATTATAAAAAACATTATGTGGCCCTGGCTGGTGTAGCTCAGTGGATTGAGCGCGGGCTGGGAACCAGAGGGTCCCGGTTCGATTCCCAGTCAGGGCACATGCCTGGGTTGCGGGCCAGGTCCCCATGAGGGCCATGTGAGAGGCAACCATACATTGCTGTTTCTCTCCCTCTCTGTCTCCCTCCCTTCCTCTCTCTCTAAAATAAATAAATAAAATCTT
>PVJI01022447.1:0-10470 GCA_004026765.1 Micronycteris hirsuta | reverse complement strand
AACATTATGTGGCAATTGGCAAATTTTCAATACGGACTGTGGATTAGATAATAGTATTATATAAACCTGAATACTGAAAAGAAAAAAAAATCTGAGACATTCTAAATTAAAATTACAGTTGCCAGAGTAAAAGAAAAAGATGGAAGAGTTAGCCTGTTAATAGCTGTGGACCAGCTCTAACAAAAGACTGCTCATGTTCTTGTATACTGGTTGGAATTTAGGATTAATTTCCAAGTGGCCATTTCTGAGATTATCCAAAAGAGAGAAAAGCCAATTGGGCCCCAGGAGCTTCTGCTACTCATTTAACATGAACTTTCCAATCTGCAGCTCACAGCATCCCCAGGAGCAGATACTTCTTTCTTGTTGACTCTGTGCCTATCCCAGAGCTGGCCGGGCTTCACCTTCCCCATCCCTTTTGTCTGTAGCTAATGTAAGTAAGTCCTTCCAGAATGACTTACATCTCTCTTCGCCCTACCTGATATATAAAAAAGGTCACAAAATTCCTGGACTACATGCATATTGTCTTTCCCACTGTCAATGTAAGAAATGTTTAAACCTGTACAGAATTGTTATGAGTTTATTTGAGCCAAACTGACAACATTTGTCAGGAAGCAAAACCACAATGAATAGAGAAAATGCTCCAGAGAATGGCAGTTAGGCACTTTATTTTACATATTACAATCAAAAGAAGAGTAAGTGGGTTACACGAAATCCATTGGTGACAGGATAGGGAGGCAGAAGAAAGCAAAGCAGGGGGGAGGGAGAAACCTCTGGGACTGGATAAAAAGTAAAATAAAGCCCTGGCTGGTGTAGCTCAGTGGATTGAGCACGGGCTGGGAACCAGACTGTCCCAGTTCGATTCCCAGTCAGGGCACATGCCTAGGTTGCAGGCCAGGTCCCTGTGAGGGCCATGTGAGAGGCAACCATACATTGCTGTTTCTCTCCCTCTCTGTCTCCCTCCCTTCCCCTCTCTCTAAAAAAAAATAAAAAAAAAAATCTTTAAAAAAAAAATAAAAAAAAAAGTAAAATAATAGATATATACTTCTTTTACACAGGTGGGTATAGTACAGAACAGAAAGTAGGGTTCTACTGCTCATCACCAACAGGCAAACTCTGGAGACAGAGGTTTGGTGAAAAAGGAAAGGTGTTGTTTGTTTAAAAGCTATACAGTTTTGGAATAATAACAGGTTTCTGCCTCAGAGCTCTGCTCCCTTTAAAAACCCAAAAACAAATAGCCCTGCCACCCTCTGTCAAGCCACACCAGTTAATGGATGTGCCTGAAATCCCTTCTCTCCCATTGAAAAGTACCACCCTTTGGGAAATGTAGGTGGCTGTAGACAATCATTCAGGCAGTTTGGCAGGTTCCCAGTCACAGATCAGCTTTAGGCATCTCTTGGAATCTGTGCATACCTGGAGGGGCATGGCTGCACAACACAATGCACTGCCACCACTTTCTGTGAGGGAGGGGCACTAGGAACACTCCCATACCACGTGGCCTCCAGGGCCCACCAGCTGGGGAAACTTTGGCCCTGACCACTGACCAGGCCATGGGGGAAGGGAAAGTGCATATTTCCCTGCACATTCCATTTTTAAAGTCTTGGTCCACAAAACCATGTGTGACAGAATGTCTAGCTTTTCTTTTCCTTTTTTTATTTTATCTTTTTTGTATTTTTTCCATTACTGTTTAGTTCCCTTTTACCCCGTACCCCCAGCAATCACCACACTGTTGTCCATGTCCATGAGTCTTTTTTCCTTTTTGCTCAATACCTCAACCACCTAACCTCCCCACCCCCAGATGTCATCCTGCTCTCCATCTAAGAATATATTCCCATTTCCTTGTTAGTTCACTTTGTTCATTATATTCCACATATAAGTGAAATACATGGAATTTGTCTTTCTCTAACTGGCTTATTTCACTTAGCATAGTGTTTTCCAGATCCTCCCATACTGTCACAAAAGGTAAAATTTTCTTCTTTTTTATAGATGAGTAGTATTCCACTGTGTAAATGTTCTATAGTTGTTTTATCCACCAATATACTGATGGATACTTGGGCTACTCCATATCTTGGTGATTGCAAATAATGCTGCAATGAACATACGGGAGCTTATGGTCTTTTGAATTTGTGTTTTGGATTCCTTCAGATACAATCCCAGAAGTAGGATAGCTGGGTCAAAAGGCAGATCCATTTTCACTTTTTTGAGGTATCTCCATGCTGCTTTCCACAGTGGCTGCACCAATCAGCATTCCCACCAACAGTGCAAAAGAGTTCCCCTTTCTCCACATCCTCATCAGCATATGTTGCTTGTTGATTTATTGATGATAGCCATTCTGACAGGTGTGAGATGATATCTCACTGTGGTTTTAATTTACATTTCTCTGATGATTAGTGACATTGAACATCTTTTCATACCATTGGCCATCTATATGCCCTCTTCAGAGAAATGTCTATTCAGGTCCTTTGCCCCTTTTTTAATTGGGTTGTTTGTTTGGCGGGGGATGAGGGGGGGTGTTGTTGAGTTTTGTAAGTTTACATATTTTTTATATTAACCCCTTATCAGATGTATTGGTGAATATGTCCTCCTACTTTGCGGGTTATCTTTTTATTTTGTTGATGATTTCTTTTGCTATGCAAAAACTTTTTAACTTCGTGTAGTCCCATTTGTTTATTTTTTTCTTTTCTTTCCCTTGCCTGGGGAGATATATCCAATAAAATATTGCTATGAGCAAGGTCCTAGATTGTGCTACTTATGTTTTTTTTCTATGATTTTTATTGTTTTGGGTCTAACATTTAAGTCTTTGATCCATTTTGAATTTATTCTTGTGTGTGATGTAAGAAGGTTGTCTAGTTTCACTTTTTCTGCTTATATCTGTCCAATTTTATCAACAGCATTTATTGAAAAAGCTATCTTTAGCCCATTGTATGTGCTTGCTTCCTCTGTCAAATATTAATTGACTACAAGGGTATGGGTTTATTTCTGGGCTCTTTATTCTGTTCCATTGATCTATGTGTCTGTTTTTATGCCAATACCATGCTGTTTTTATTACTATGGCCTTGTAGTATACTTTGATATTAGGTAGCGTGATTCCTCCAATTTGTTCTTCTGTCTCAGAATCACTGTGCTGTGAGGGGCCTTTTGTGGTTCCATATAAATTTTTGACATGTTTCTTCTCATTCTGTGAAATATGTCATTGGAAATGCATTGAATCTATAGATTGCTTTGGGTAGCATGGACATTTTAATGATGCTGATTCTTCCTATTCATGAACATGCTATGTGCTTCCACTTACCTGTATCTTCAATTTCTTTCTTCAATGTCTTAAAATTTTACTAGTACAGGCCTTAACATCCTTAGTTAGGTTTATCCCTAGGTATTTTATTCTTTTTATAGCAATTGTGAATGGGATTGTTTTCTTAATTTCCCTTTCTGTTAGTTCATTATTAGCATATAAAAATGCAACTGAATCTGGTTATTAATTTTGTATCCTGCTACTTTGCTGAATTCATTTATCAGTTCTAGTAGTTTCTTGGTGGAATCTTTGGGATTCTCTATGTACAGTATCATGTCATATGCAAATAATGACAGTTTTACCTCTTCTTTTCCAATTTGGACACCTTTTATTTCTTCTTCCTGTCTGATTGCTGTGGTTAAGTCTTCCAGTACTATGCTAAATAAGAGAGATGAAAGCGGACATCCCTGTCTTGTTCTCAATCTTTAGGGGAATGCCTGTAGCTTTTGCCCATTGAGTATGACGCTGGCAGTGGGTTTGTCATATATGGCCTTTATTACATTTAGGCATATTCCCTCTAATCCCACTTTACTGAAAATTTTTATCATAAATGGGTGCTGGAATTTATCAAATGCTTTTTCTGCATCTATTGATATGGTCATATGGTTTTTATCATTCATTTTGTTTATGTGGTTAATCACATTTATTGATTTGTGAATGTTGTACCAACCTTGCATTCCCAGAATAAATCCTACTTGATCATGGTGTATGATTTTTTTAAGTTTTTTTTTTAAGATTTATTTATTTTATTTTTAGACAGAAGGAAAAGGAGAGAGAGAAACATCAATGTGTGGTTGCTTCTCACACATTCCCCACTGGATACTGGGCCCACAGCTCAGGCATGTGCCCTGACTGGGAATCCAGTGACCATTCGGCTCACGGGCTGGCACTCAATCCATTGAGCCACACCAGCCAGGGCTCTTTGTAGTGTCTTTATCTGGTTTTTGAATTAGGATAATGCTTTCCTCATAAAATGAGCTTGGGAGCTTTCCTTCCTCTTGAATTTTATGAAATAGTTTGAGGAGAGGTGTTAGTTCTTCTCAGAATGTTTGGTAAAACTCTCCTGTGAAACCATCCAGTCCAGGGTTTTTGATTGTTGGGAGGTTTTTGATTACTGCTTCAATTTCACTTGGTATATGTCTACTCAGATTCTCTCATTCTCCCTGATTTAGTTTGGAAGATTGCATGTTTCTAGAAAGGTATCCATTTCATCTAGTTAATCCAGGTTGTCTACTTTATTGGCATATAGTTGTTCATAATATTTTCTTGCAATCCTTTGTGTTTCTTTGGTGTCTGTTTTTTCTCCTCTTTCATTTCTGATTTTATTTATTTGGGCTGTCTCTCTTTTTTCTTTTTCTTTTTAATATATTTTATTGATTATGCTATTACAGTTGTCCCATTCCCCCCTTTACTCCCCTCCTCCTCGCACACCTCCCCCGACCCACATTCCCCCCATTTAGTTCATGTCCATGGGTCATACATATAAGTTCTTTGGCTTCTACATTTCCTATACTATTCTTAACCTCCCTCTGTCTATTTTCTACCTACTATTTATGCTACTTATTCTCTGCACCTTTTCCCCCTCTCTCCCCCTCCCACTCCCCTGATGATAACCCTCCATGTATCTCCACTTCTGTATTTCTGTCCCTGTTCTAGTTATTTGCTTAGTTTCCTTTTGCTTTTGTTTTAGGTGTGGTTTTTAACAACTGTGAGTTTGCTGTCATTTCACTGTTTATATTTTTTATCTTTTTTTTCTTATATAAATCTCTTTAACATTTCATATAATAAGGGCTTGTTGATGATGAACTCCTTGAACTTGACCTTATCTGAGAAGCACTTTATCTGCCCTTCCATTCTAAATGAAAGTTTTCCTGGATAGAGTAATCTTGGTTGTAGGTCCTTGCCTTTCATGACTTGGAATACTGCTTTCCAACCCCTTCTTGCCTGAAAGGTCTCTTTTGAGAAATCAGCTGACAGTCTTATGGCAACTCCTTTGTAGGTAACTGTCCCCTTTTCTCTTGCCACTTCTAAGATTCTCTCCTTGTTTTTAATCTTGGGTAATGTAATTATGATGTGACTTGGTGTGTTCTTCTTTGGGTCCAACTTCTTTGGGACTCTCTGAGCTTCCTGGACTTCCTAGAAGTCTATTTCCTTTGCCAGATTGAGGAAGTTCTCCTCCATTATTTGTTCAAATAAGTTTTCAATTTGTTGCTCTTCCTCTTCTCCTTCTGGTACCCTTATAATTCAGATGTTGGAACATTTAAAGATGTCCTGGAGGTTCCTAAGCCTCTCCTCATTTTTTTGCATTCTTGTTTCTTCATTCTTTTCTGGTTGAATGTTTCTTTCTTCCTTCTGGTCCACACCATTGCTTTGAGTCCCAGTTTCCTTCCCATCACTATTGGTTCCCTGTACATTTTCCTTTATTTCACTTAGCGTAGCCTTCATTTTTTCATCTAATTTGTGACCAAATTCAACCAATTTTGTGAGCATCCTGATCCAGTGTTTTGAACTGTGCACCTGATAAGTTGGCTATCTCTTCGTGGCTTAGCTGTATTTTTTCTGGAGTTTTGATTTGTTCTTTCATTTGGGCCATCCTTCCCTTTCCTGGCATACCTGTTACTTTAAGGGACGGAGCCTTAGGTGTTCACCAGGGCAGGGTAACCTATATCACTGTGCTGTTATGCTGCCTTTGGGGGTGGGGCCTGTGAGGGAACAATGGCACATGCTCTGCTCACTGCTAGCTCCCAGTCACTTTCCCCCAATGAGCTCTCTTGTGAGGCTGGGAGTTGCTCCTGTCACCGCCTCAGCCCCCACAGGTGCGTTCAATAGGTGGTCTAAGGCTTTTTTTCCCCCTCGATGGTGGGTTGCTCGATCCGCTCCGCTCCCCAGCTCCTTTTCCCGGTTTATCTGCGCGCAAATGAGGGACCACCCAGTCCACCAGTCTTAGCCCCACTGGTTCCCTCGGGCTTCTCCGGGTGCACCACCCGCATTTGGGCCAGGTACACCCACCGCGAGTCTCTCCAGGCAAACTGCCATCTCACCATGCCTGCTCTCCACCCAGCTCCGCCCTGCTTACCGGTCTGGGTGAACGTGTCCTCTCTAACTTCTTGGCTGTGGGACTTCCACTTGGTTCGATTCTCTGTCCATTCTGGTTGTTTGTTTTGCTTTTTAAATCGTCGTTTTTCCTCTTTTGGTTGTGAGAGGAGGCGCAGTGTGTCCACCTATGCCTCCATCTTGGCCGGAAGTCCTCTCCTTCAATTTTAAATATTTTTGTGAGGAGAACCCCGTCCTATGGAGTTCTCCCAGTCACAGATGAAATGAGTTGTCCTGGACACAATCTGTTCTGGTGGGAAAGGGGGTGGTGATTCCCTCTAGTGGAGAATACTCCCAGCCCTTCTCCAAAACGGCTTTTATTGGGATCAGTGCAAGGGTATACGGCATGCATGCATAGCTCATCAATCAATGTCAACAGGCTATAGTGATAGAAAACAGATATTGTTTATAGATAACAATTGAAGAAACACAGAGATCTGCCTCACGTCAGGATCTGTTAGACATGCTGACACCAGATGGTTGTTAAGGCATGGTTCATGAAATAAAGAGTTTACTCCTTATTCTTTGAGATTAAACACCTGGCTTATATCAACAGGGCTACAGCAAAGCAAAGCAAGCTTCAAAGGATACAATATATTCCTCATGCCTGATTTCCCACATGAACCCTCGGTGTTAGTATCAGGTCATGCCTGCCTCCTGCATTCTCAGCATTCCAGTCAAGACTTACAGACATCTTTCAAGGCCTTGCTTGAACAGGGCTACAGTCTCCAATACCACAAAGTGGTCCCCAACATCTTTGCTGGGTAATGTAGCCTTGGTCTTTGCTTTTAATCTTCTTGAATATTTCACACCATTCCTTTCTGGCCTGAAATGTTTCTGTTGAGAAATCAGATAACAGTCTAATTGGTGTTCCCTTGTAGGTAACTACCTGCTTTTCTCTTGTGGTTTTTAGGATTCTCTCCTTATCTTTAAGCCTTGTCATTTTAATTATGATGATGTGACTCAGTGTAGATTTCTTCAAATCCAATTTGTTTTGGACTCTCTGAGCTTCCTGGACTTGTGTGTCTTTTTCCTTCACCAGATTAGGGAAGTTTTCAGTCAGTACTTCTTCAAATATGTTTTTGATACCTTGCTCACTCTCTTCTCCTTTTGGTGTTCCCATGATGCAGATGTTGTTATGCCTCATGTTGTCCAAAATGTTTCTTAAGCTCTTCACATTTTTTTAATTCTTTTTTTTTTTTCTCCTCTGCCTAGGTGCTTTTTTTCTGCCTTGTCTTCCAAATCACTGATTTGGTCACCTGCTTCATCCAACCTACTGTTTATTCCTTCCAGTGTATTATTTATCTCACATATTGCATTCTTTATGTCTGACTGGTCCTTTTTTATGGTTTCTACGTCTTTTTTCTTACTGTTAAGTATCCTTATGATCATTACCCTAAACTCTTTGATAAATTGCTTGCCTCCGTTTCATCTAGCTCTTCTTCTGGAGGATTCTCTTGTTCTCTCATTTGAGGTCTGTTTCCTTGTCTTTCAATTTTGGCTGCTTCTTTGTATTTGTTTATATGTATTAAGTAGATCTGTAAAGACTCTGGTGTAAGCCTTTGTCAGATACTACTTGTGACTGGCTCTGGTCAACCTGTTTGGAGCTATCAGCGAACCACAGAATATGGCTCCCTCTGAGGGGCCTGTTTGTGTGCAGAAAGAACCAGGCTGTGCAACAAGGCCACATTTTGTCATCACCAGGCCCGGGAGTGGGTCAACTAAAGTCTCATAGAGCTCCAGAGATCTGCCTTGGCTGTTAAACTAATCAATGATATAGCCTTAAGGTTTAATCAGCAGCCAGGGTCACAGTGTCAGAGAGAGTAATTACTATGGGGTGGGGGAGACTCTTGCTTCCCCTCAGGCTGATGTTATTTGGAGAGGAGTGCTGTTGCAGGCCACTTTACACCAGATTCATGAGCACTGGTTTGTGGAGGACCAAGCTCCACCCATTTCTCGGCAGGGTCGGATATGGGCAGGACGTCGCTGCACAGCAGCAGGCGACCAGGGGCAGTTCACCCCAAATCTAGCTTATGGCTTGCATGATGTAGATGTGGCAGTGCTCATTTGACCTCTGAAAAACAAAGGCCTGTTCCTCCACCTAAAAGGGTTAAGGACAGGGAGTAAGCCATTTAGCAAACCAGCAACATGAACACTAAAAGCAGAAGCAACTGCTAATTGCTAGAGAAGCCATCTACTAAGAAATGTCTTATACAGTTCTTTCCAAAGCCAGAAATTTACTAGTAAGCAGGAATGTTTTATTAACTAGGACTAGATAAAACAGGAACGTTAGGAAGCTTTTAACTGAAAATAGTAGATTTTAGTAAAAGGTTAAACATAAAGACTAGTTTTACATCTCAGAGAAATCTAGATAAGGCCATCAGCTCTAACAAATGTAGTTAATGGTTAAGAATGTCATTGCCTATGTGACGTTTTCTTTAAGTCTCAAAAGGACAAAGCAACCTCTACATATATCTTTAACTCAGAGAGATTTAAGACTTTGAAAATGTATGTTTAGCCATTAACTAGGACCTAAAGTTTTGTAGTTTAATACTGTTTCCTGGCTAATAGGTAGATTAGCAAACCTCCTTATCTTAGCATCCATTTGTTTAAGCCCAGGTGAAAATTAAAGTACTCTTGCATGTCAACCTTTTAGAGCTGTTAATGATTTGTAGTTGTCTCTACTGAGTGTAAAAAGAAACCTTTTAAAAATAAAGAAAATCTTGCTATAGTTGTTCAGTCAGTGGCAGAGGGCAAAGACTCCTGACTGGCCTCCAGCATTCGGAAAGAGAGTGTTGGATTATTTTTTTATTTTATTTTTTTATTTTGAATTGGCTTCTATCATCTCTCCTTCAGGGAAACCTAAAAACTCAGAGTGTTGTAAAGACCGGACCTTTGCAGAGTGCTATGCTTGAGAAAGATGGCTTGTGCTGTAGGGGCAATGACTCAGCACAGAGATCTTGGAAGCTGTTCCTTCAGTTCTCTCTGCAGAGCCATCAATCCCAGAGTCTCCTCAAGCATCTTTGCCAGCTGCAGATAAGATTTTTGTGCATTTTTCCTTTAAGAGGCTCTCTGGGTCTCCAGCCATCTCTCCTTGGCAGACATAAACCTTGCTGCTTTTCACAGCTGGGTTCCTTTCTGGCTGTGATGTGTAGGCTGGGGAGCACGGTTTGCAGTTTAGACCCCACACTTCTCAGGGGGAACATCAGCTGCTGCTCATGGGGACCCAGCCAGCCCTCGCATGCCTCCTCCACACTTTCTACCAGTATCACCAACACTGGTCGGTGTTCTATCTGTCCACAGCTATAAGGCTTCTTTCCAGCTAGTGTTTAGTTGGTTGTTCAGCATGGTTTTTCTACAATTTAGTTGTAATTCCAGATTGGTCCTGGGAGGAGGTAGGGGTGTAACAGGGTGCAGCCAAGGCGGGGGAAGGGTCCAAACAGGGATTTGTAATGGGATCCAGAACTCAAGGTGTCCAGGAAATATTAGAAAAATATATACAGGATGTCCTCACCCCCACAAGTCTGAACTAGGGTGGATGGGACTCCTGGAGCAGGGCCATGCAGAGCTGTTTTCTGTAGCAGCTAACCTCTGGCATAGTCATTTAACATATCTGTAACCTTTAACTGGTTTTATAGATATGTTAAATAGCTGTGGCCATGCTTTGAGCTAGGGGGATGGAAGCGGCTTCCACCCAAGATGTAACAGAGAGGCAACCCCCCCCCCCCCCCCCGTTACAACACCTGTGTTTGATGCTGCGGGCCGGCCGCAGCTGGGTCAGGGGTCTCCGAGGTGCGCAAGGCGTAGGCGAAAATGGGTAACAGAGGGAGAAAGATGGCGGCGGAGAAGGGAGAAGCGTGATCGCTATTCTCCGGCCCACTGGCGGGACATCGGGCCGATTTTCTAAGGAGCAGAGCGATCACCCAGTTGTATTCCAGAGTAGAGAAGATTGGAAACCAGGACTGCGCATAAAACTGAAAGATCAACCGGTAGGGAGACTGCTTCGGAGGGAAGGGGTCACTGGGGCCTCACGGGGAGCCGGGAGGTCTGCGGATACAGTAGCAGCAGCTTCCCGGTTTGCTCCAGGA
>PVJI01022446.1:0-25251 GCA_004026765.1 Micronycteris hirsuta | reverse complement strand
CACCAAGGCCAGATCAGCTACCGGGGAACTCAGATCAGCCACAGCCAAGACACTTGTGAGGTAAGCAAGCAAAATACAACCAGAGAAACAAATTATAACCAGAGACATTGAAATTTAGAACAATCTGGCAGTAACCAGAGGGGAGGGGGAAGGGCATAATGGGGACAAGGGTATTCAGGAACTGCTATAAAGGACACATGGACAAAACCAAGGGGGAGGGTGGAAGCAAGGGAGGGAGGTGGGTTTGCCTGGGGTTGGGGGTGGGGGTAAATGCAGACAACTGTAAGTGAACAACAATAAAATAATTTAAAAAAAAAGCCTCCTTGCCTCTGCTGTTCCTTCTGTTACATCCTGCTGCTCTATTCACTTCTAGGTCATAATTTTCAGCCATAGCTTAAATATTACCTGCTCCAAGAAAACTTCTTGTGGGTTTCTGGCTCACAGACTCATAAAAACAAAGTATAATCATCAAGATTGCACACATGGAACCAGGCTGCTGAGATTAAAGCACTAAGTCTACCACTTATTCTGTGAGCTCTGCCCCTTTTTACTTCATTTGTGAAATGAAGCTAAATAATAGGGTTGATATGAAGAACAAATGAACAAATACACCCTGAAGCACTGGAAACTCCATTTGACACACGAGCACCCTATAAAAAGTTACCAAATATTATCCTCAGATGATAAACACAGGACACATAAGTTAGGGATGCTTTGTTTCTAAATAAGTTTGCTTTAGAGTAGGGGTGTCAAACTCATTTTCACCGGGGGCTACATCGGCCTCTCGGGTGCCTTCCAAGGGCCGAATGTAATTTTAGGACTGTATAAATGTAACTACTCCTTAACTAGGGGCGAGGAGCTCGGCGCTGCCACCGGGTAGAAACAAGGTGCAGGTCTGGATAAAACACGGTAGAGGGCTGGATTCGGCCTGCTGGCCTGGTGTTTGCCACCTGTGCTTTAGAGCATCAAAATATTATCAATAATTGTTTTCAAACTTGAATGCTATAAAAAAAAACCTGATAGATTCTGCAACCCACTGAAAGTGTGATAAAGGATTGGCAACATCTGTATTGTTTCCTTTTACTGTTTCCTAAATCCATTTTAGGAATTCTGAACACAATCTAACAAAGCTGCAGTTTCCTGTTTCATGATACTAGACAGCAACACTAGCCCCAATCTCTAAAGAAACTTCTCTCTCCATCTCCCACTCTGTGCTGAGCGCGCTGTAAAGAATGGGCAGCCAGAGGTAGAAACAGATCAGAAACCCAAATCTAGAATGCTGTGCCAAGTCAAATTCCAAGTAAATAAACTAAATCATAATTATTTCTCTTCAAATCAATGTTTCTGTGTCCCTTAGCTTTCTCACGTAACCACCATTCTTCTAGTTGCCAGGAATGAAAAACCTGGAATTAATATTTGCTTTCTCTATATAATTGTGTTAACGCCTTTTAAATTCTACTGACTCAATGACTGGGATTTGATTTTGGTTTAAAATAATACATTCCTGACCTGGCAGGGCTGCTCAGTTGGTTGGAGTGTCATCCTGTAACTGAAAGGTTGCAGGTTTGATTCCTCCTCAGGGACATGCCTAGGTTGTGGGTTCAGTGTATATAGTCCCTCGTCTGGGCACATATGGGAGGCAACCAATCAATGCTTCTCTCTAGCATTGATGTTATATTGATGATATATATCTATGTATTATATATTTATAATATAAATACAAATATTACAGCTCCTTTGCTCCCATCCCACCAAAAAAGTATTTTGTGTGAGAAGGGGAATTGATGCCATAAGATCACAAAACATTGACAAGGGTGGCACATGACTGATGGTTCAAGGTGCAGGTTTCACTGCACTATTTTCACTACAATATGTTTGGGCATTTCCATAATAAAACATTAAGAAATACCACGCACAATATAACACCAAAGCATAAATGCATTGAAAATAAAATGTAACAGTGCTTACCTCAAATTCCTGAGATTATGAGTAATTTTCTTTCCTTTCTGTTTATTTATTTTTATTGATTTTATATAGAGAGTAGAAGGGAAGGAGGGAGGGAGAGAAAAACCTGGATTTCTTGTTCCACTTATTTATGCATTCATTGGCTGATTCTTTTATGTGCCCTGACCTGGGATCAAACCTGCAACCTTGGCACATGGGGACGATGCTCTGACTATCTGAGCTGCCAGGCCAATTCTTTCCTTTTTGAACTTCTGTATTTCCTAATCTCTCTACAATGGGCATGCGCTCCTTTTATAATGAAAATATAAACTATAAAGGGCTAAACCACCTTCTAAACCTGATAGAAAAAGATTTCCTCAAGCCATACACACAACTATTTCTATGATTTTAAAAATGTACAGCATAGAAATTAAAAATACAGACTGGATAAACTATAAAGGGCTAAACCACCTTCTAAACCTGATAGAAAAAGATTTCCTCAAGCCATACACACAACTATTTCTATGATTTTAAAAATGTACAGCATAGAAATTAAAAATACAGACTGGAGGCTCCAAATCCTTGGGTTTATTTATTTATATGTATTTATTTATTTTTTCAAATCCGTGGGTTTAAATGGCAGTTCTGCTTCTTCCTAGCTGTAAATCTTGAGCAAACAACATAAACTCACCATGAGAGGATGCAAATAACTGTAATTGAACAACAATAAAGTAATTTAAAAAAAAAACTCATCATGAGTAAATGAAAAAAAAAATTTTTTTCCTTGTCTAAAGAATCTGTTTTCCTTCTCCTTTTCTTCATAGAGCATTTCCAAAAGAAGTGCTTTTAGATTCTCTCTCTAATCTTTTGATATATATGTAAATATTGTTACAGGCTAAGTAAACCTCTTCCCCAATTTACAACCCAGAAGTGTTTTCAAAGGCCCCTTTGTTAACATCTGAGAAAAATAACAATCACTGTCCCTATCACTGTGGGAGCTTGGCCCAGGTGCCTTTCTCTGAGCTAGCAGGGAGACAAATTGTATTCATCCTTTGAATAAAGTCAGTGCAGTAAGACTTGATTCCCAAATAAATTTAAGATGAATTTGTCAAAGGATTTGCAGCAAATGGTGCAATCCTCTTATAGGAAGACAAGATTTTGTTAATCTTGAAAATCTATGTACTTTTTGGTTAACAGTAGAATGGTACAAAAGGTTTGTAACTACTTGACTATATAAATAGGGAGAAATCTCTTTCTTTGTAATTCTTTTCTGAAAATTATCTACAAAACTGTAATCTGGATATGCTTATTCAGTAATAAGACAGCTTTGTTTTCTATATTGTGTAGAGAGGAGTTGGTAAGATGTTTTATTTCTTCAATACCGCCTCCATTTCTGTGTCTGTTAAAAATAAACACTAATAAAGCCCTGGCCAAGCAGCTCAGTTGGTTAGAGCATGGTGTCTATGTGCCAAAGTTGTGGGTTCCATCCACCCTCAAAGCACATACAAGAATCAACCAACGACCCTGGCCAAGTACCTTCAGTTGGTTGCAGGAGTCACGATACAGCAGAAGTTACACCAAAAGGTTAAGGGTTTGATTCCCAGCCCTACGCATATGGAAGACAACCTATCGATGTTTCTCTCTCTCTTCCCCTTCCTCTATCTAAACATATTGTGTGAATATTTAAAAAAAAAAGTCAACCAACGAATGCTTAAATAAATGGAACAACGAATCGATGTTTCTTTCTCAAAATCAGTAAATAAAACTTTTAAAAATCACTAACAGGAGCACCTACCTCATAAAACTGTTTCAGACATTTAATGAATTGACTTGTAGAAAATTATAGGGGACTATACTGATGACACTACTTTGAAGAAGAGGAAAAAATGAGGCCGAGAGAGATCGTCTGGCATAACGTTACTCTAGAAGTGGCAGAGCTGGCTGTTAGGTAAGGGAAGCCCGCTGGGGGGCGCTAGGAGACTTCAAATCAGGCAACACCAATTCAGACCTCCCCCCACAACCTAAGGCACTAGCTATTCCAAACTAGCTGCTGCGCAGCGGCCACGGCTCCTTACTCTCAGAACGGCTCCTCTTACTCTCAGGACGAGGGCCGGGGTCCCGCTGGCTCGCCGCTGAAGCTTGGGCAATCCCAGGCTTGGAAAGGGTCCCGGAATCCAAGACTCATCTACTACAGGGAGAGGTAAAGAGCAGCCTAGCAATTCCATAGGTAAAGTGTCTCCTTCCAAATTAGAGGGAGCTCTGAACCACTTCCCAGAATTCCCTAGCACTGCTGGCCAGAGGCGCAAATGCTGGTGGCCACACAGCCCCAGACTACACTTCCCAGAATCCCCGACAGAAGTGTGGCCAAAACTCCGCCCCCTGCAGCGGAAATACCTCCCAGTACTTTGAGTTTCTGGGCAGTAAATCCTAGAAGGCCAGTGCGGATTTCACCAGGCTGTGACATTTTAGGGTGGTGGTGTCTGCTTGGTTAGCATCTACCGATTCTGTTATTTTGAGCTGAATAACCACGTTCAGGGGCCTCTGGGATCCTGGTAAAACCCCAAATAGCTGCCCCATAGGAGTAAGAGTAAAAGAAAAATGGATTGTCTTGGTAGAGGTTAAAGCCAAAGTCTAAATCCCTTGGTATTTAGCCCTGGCCGGGTGGCTCACTTTGTTGGAGTCTCACCTCACACATATACCTGGGTTGCAACCAATTGATTTTTCTCTCTCTCTCCTCCTTTCCCTTTAAAATGAATAAAAATATATCATTGAGCTATGGTTGGTGTGGCTGAGTGGATTGGGCGCCACCCTTCCAACCAAAGGGTCGCAGGTTTGATTCCCAGTCAGGGTACATGCCCAGGTTGTGGACCAGGTCCCCAGTTGGGGACATGCGAGAGCAGCAACCACACCTTGATGTTTCTCTCTCTTTTTCTCCCTCCCTTCCCCTCTGTCTAAAAATAAATAAATAAAATCTTTGGGGGGGAAAAAAAATCCTTGGGTGAGGGTTAAAAAAAAGAAAAAAATCTCTCGGTACCTGAAAATGGATTAGAGTGAATCATTTTTGTTAGTTATCTTCAAGCACCTAGCAGGAACAAATGAAAATCCTCTGTAGAGAAAGAACCCATCTTCCTGGGCTTCAAATTATTTCTATAAATTAAAAATATATGAATATTAGATAAAGTAGTCTTTGAAAAAAGCATTATAAGATATAAAGACATTCATCGTGATTACTTTAAGATAATCAAGTATAATGTCCAAAATATAAAGCAAACTTTTAAAAGCAAAATGGACAGAACTAGGAGAACGGTATTCACAGAAAGCAAAATTTTAATACATACTTAAAAGGAAATGTAGAACTTTAAATGCATATCCTAAAACAGAATTTGAGCCACTTGCTCATGCTACTTGCTTGCACTTTATGTTTGAGTTGAATCTCATATGTATCGCTTACACTTGATAATGAAGTGCTGTGGGTGTGTCCACACTTATGACTTGGTTGCATGGTAACTTTCTGGGCCTTGGCCAAGCCTGATAAAGTCAGAAGCTGCTTTCTCAGGACTAATGTCACCTGCAGAGAATGACAAGCATTGCTCCAAAATTCTAAATAGCAGTGTTGTAAGATGCCCTGTTACACACGATTCATACACGATTAGATATGTATCAGAGGTCATAAAATTATTTCTGTAAAGAGCTGGATGTTAAGTAACAGACCATATGATCTGTTACAACTACTCAGCTCTGTCATTTTGCATGACAATAGTGGGCATGGCTATGTTTCAATAAAATTTTATTTATAAGTGGCGACCAGATTTGATCCATGGACAGTAGTTTGCTGATCCCTGGACTAAATTGTGAAAGATTGGAAGGTTGATGTAGCCTTGAGCTGGGGCCATAAAAGTGTATTGATGGTCCTCATAGACGAAACTAAACTTCTTTGGATGATATTTACTAGTAACTATAAAGAAAAAAAGCACAGGTTGGCTCAATGGCTGCTTATCAGGTGTCACCAGATGTGTTGATTTGCTCCTGCAATAAAACCACATTGGGAGCTGCAACTGGAATCAATTCCTAGTTAAGTTCACAATAGTCCCATGTCATTATCCAAGATTCACCTGTCTTCTGCACAGGTCAAATGAGTGCATTGAATATGTGATGGAAATCATAACCTCTGCAACTTTCAAGACTGATAGTGGCATTAATCTCTGTAACCCCTCCAGGAATATGATATTGCTTTTGATTTTGTACCTATTTTGGTACATATGTTTACTAGTCCTTTCTTACCAAATAACCCTTGTTCCATCGGTCAGTGAACCAATGAGAGGATTCTTCCAGTTGTTATTTCTATTGCAACTCTGCATTCTGGAACTTGGGAAATAACCCTATGACAGGTTCAGGGATTCGTTCAGGCCACCACATATGGACCTGAGCAAAAACATCCATTATTTGTCTTTTATAAGCTTCTCTACTAACTGGTGGACCACAGCACCATTTTGAGGGTGGGGGGGGGTGTCCAGAAACTGTCAGCTCTAGCATCCAGTAAGACCTCAATATTCAGGTTATTTCCACTTACCCAATGCATACCCTCTATAAAATAAGGCTGTAAGTCACTTTGAGGAAATCTAGGATGATTTATAGTATGTAGTTTGGGCAATATAATAAGGGTCCATCCTCAAGGGGACCCAACCTGCTCCTTATTCAGCGCGCTCTGGAAATGGAAACTGACTCGTTTTATGGAGTCGGCTGAGGAGCCCCAACTCTCACATTGACTCAAGTCTGACTTCGGTTCGCCAGGCCTCTTAGTAGTAGGCTAGCCCCAGGGACAGCACAGTTAAGTAAATGCAAAAATTTCTGTGAATCAAACCATTCTGATGATTCCTTTGGTTTTGCTGTCCACTACAACAAACATAATTTATCTCTGCCAGTGAAAGTCCTCCACTTGACCTCTGATGCCCCAAGATCCCATCGCCCTCACTGAATTCAGGGAGACCCATTTGATGTCATAATTTCTTTCTCTCATTCCTGGCTTTTTGAGAAGAGTCACTGCAGAGCTTTCCAAGATTGCCAAGGGCTCCCCTGTACCTTTGTATACCTTATTCTCCAACAGCGTTTCTCAAATGGGGACGACTCTGCTCCCTACCCGAGACATTTGGCAGTCTTGAGAAATTTTAGATTTTTACGACTTGGGGGAAACAGGATATGCTACTGGCATCTAGTGGATCTAGAGGTTAGAGATGCAGCTAAACATCCTACAATGCCTAGGACAGCCTGCAACAATGAAAAATTATCCAACAAAATGTCAATAGTGCAAAGGTTGAGAAACTGTTCTACAACATAGCAAGTTCTGGCAGTTTGACTTTAGCATAAGCCAGCTTTGGGTACAGGTTTCAGTCATTAACTAAGCAAACAATCAAAGGCATTCCTAAGAACTCAGGCTAAACCCTAAGTCTGGAAATGGTGTTCAGTGCACCTCAATCAACAAACCCAGACTAATCCAACATTACATTACTGCCACCTGATTCAATATGCATAAGATCCACAACTATTTTAGAGAGAGGGGGAGGAGGGGAGAGAGGGAAACATCAGTGTGTGGTTGCCTCTCACACACCCCCCATTGGGGACCTGGCCTGCAACCCAGGCATGTGCCCTGACTGGGAATCCAACTGATGACCCTTTGGTTCACAGGCCGCCACTCAATCCACTAAGCCATGCCAGCCAGGGATATATATAATTTTCAAATAATTATTTTGGCAGGTACAGTATCTTGTCATGGTCATACTTCATACCTTTTGACCTCCCCACCTAGACCCTCTCCTGTGGCCTGTAAGGACTTGGATCTGAATAGGTCTAGAAAAAATAGGGGGAGGGGATGGTGAAGACAAATCTTGAGAATTTGCAGTCCTCTGCATGGAAACTATCAGGAGAGATCATTACAAGGTCTTCAGGCAAGGGGAGACTAATTGAGAGGGGAGGAAGGCCTCCTACTTTCTATGGCAAAGGGGGGCCTTGCTAAACTTAAGAGGCCAAAGGCCTCAGCTTTGTTGGAATCTGGCCATATACTCCCATCTCAATTTTTCTGGGGTCTATTCCTGCCCATCAACGCCCTATGATGTAAGAGAATCTATGGGGTTGTGAAGTCAGCCACTGAATGGATTTGCCTTTGGGTCCTTTAAAAAAATGCTGATTATATAAAACAAGTCTCCCAAAGTATTAGTATGTAGCCAAGCTCAAAATTAAGACAGGAAAATTCTCAAGGCTGAAAATAGAAAATTTGAGCCCATATTGTCAAGTGGCAGATGAAATTACCTACAAAGGCTGAGAAAACTGGATACACAGCTGGAGGTTTAATCTTGGTGTGATGGTAGTCAAGGTCAGAGAGCCACACATTGGGAGTAAAGAGGGAATACCCAACATTACAATAGAAAGAGCAGCTCTTTCATTGGCTGTAAAACGTTACTAGTAACACTTAAGTCCCTGCTTTGACATCCTTGAAAATTGTGTGATATCCTGTTGAAAGATTAACAAATGCAATGTTTCAGGCAGTGTATACTGTCATAAGGATTGAGTTTATACTATATAAAATCAGTAAAACACTAGACAAAGTCCAAGATAATAGGACTCAACTTAAAGAGAGGCTGGGGGGCAGGGGAGCACAGTAGCTTATCACAACAGAACAATGACAATTTAATATCACACTATTACATATTGTAGTATTGGTTTTCTAACACTTGAACTTTGTCTCCCTTCATTAATTTTATTAAGGTTACAAATAGATTTCCTGTTCAAAATACAAATTTTTATGGAATTTTGTAAGTGATCTAATAGCTTCCGAATATAAACTTCTCCCATTTAACTTTTTAAACATTGTACTTACTTATTTTTAGAGAGAAGAAGGGAGGAAAAAGGGAGAAAACATCGATTGGTTGCCTCTTGCATGCCCCCAACTGGGGAACAGGCTTGCAACCTAAGCATGTGCTGACTGGGAATCGAACATGCAACCTGTTAGTTCACAGGCAGACGTTCAATCCACTGAGCCACACCAGCCAGAGCCCCATTTATTAACAAACATTCAGCACCCATGAAGTACTTGCAATAAGACTACAGATTCAGAAAAAAGAACTCTGCATTTTTAGTGGGTGTTAATTTTGGGTTGTCTGTCATACTTTTGTACAAGGTATGATAAAAATCTTACCCATCCTAAGGCCCCTCTCCTGAGTAACATTTAATGAAGGTCAAAGTTCTAAGTGAAGCCCTTACTAAACCACTTACAAAAGTTCTATGCCTCCCGACTACTAGGGTATGTTAAGCTATGGTTGAAACACTGCTTTAATGAAAAAAATTTCTTTTTAACTTGATTGGAAAAATTCACACGACACTTGTTTTTTTAAAAAATCATTTTATAAAACAATTTACCTGTGTGGACACTCTCATATTCTTACCAGCTCTGTCACTTTTAGAGGATTTATCACCAGCATGGATTCTATGATGAATTGTAAGATTTGATCGCCAACTGAAGTTCTTACCGCATATCTCACACTTGTAAGGTTTCTCCCCCGTGTGAACTCTCTGATGAGATTGTAGCTGTGAAGAGCGACTGAAGACTTTGCCACATGCATCGCACTTGTATGGTTTCTCTCCAGTGTGGACACTCTGATGAAGTTGAAGACTCGAGGCCTGACTGAAGTGCTTGCCACACTCCCCACACTTATACGGCTTCTCTCCTGTGTGGACCCTCTGATGCATGTCAAGATTCAAGCTCCACTTGAAGCCCTTCCCACACGCCTCACATTTGTATGGCTTCTCCCCAGTGTGGACTTTTTGATGGGCTTGGAGGTGTGAACTCCGACCAAAGCTCTTCCCACACTTGTCACATTTGAATGGCTTTTCTCCACTGTGGACTCTCTGATGGGCCAAAAGATTTGAGGCCTGCCTGAAGACCTTCCCACATTCCTCACAATTATACGGCTTTTCCCCTGTGTGGATTCTACAATGAATTTTAAGGTCTGCTTTACGACTGAACCCCTTCCCACACTCTTCACATTTGTATGGTTTCTCCCCAGTGTGGATCAGCTGGTGAATCTGAAGTCGTGAGCTCTGATTGAAGCCCTGTCCACACTCTTCACACTTGTAAGGTTTCTCTATGCTGTGAGCCTTCTGATGGATTTGAAGATATGAACTCTGACTGAAGCCCTTCCCACATACCTCACATTTATAGGGTTTCTCTCCTGTGTGGACCACCAGATGAACTTGGTAATGGGAGTTACTCCTGAAGCTCTTCCCACACTCATCACATTTGTATGGTTTCTCTCCAGTGTGGACTCTCTGATGTGCTTGAAGATTTGAACTCAGAGTAAAGCCTTTACCACACACTTTACATAGGTAAGATTTCTCTCCACTGTGGACTCCCTGATGGGCCTGGAGACTTGAGGGCCGACTAAAGCCTTTCCCACATTCCTCACATTTGTAGGGTTTTTCTCCTGTGTGGACCCTCTGATGAATGTACAGATTTGAGCTACAAATGAAGCCCTTCCCACAGTCCTCACATTTGTAAGGTTTCTCTCCTGTATGGACTCTCTGATGGGACTGAAGATGTGAATTCCTGCTGAAACTCTTCCCACATACATCACATCTGAATGGTTTCTCCCCAGTGTGGACTCTCTGATGGTCCTGAAAATGAGAGGCCTGACTGAAGGCCCTCCCACACTCCTCACAATTATATGGTTTCTCTCCCAAGTGTAATTTACAATGAACAGCAAGTGTAGATGAATGACTGAAGCCTTTCCCACATTCCACACATTTGAATGGCTTCTCTACAGTGTGGACTTTCTCATGATTTTGCGGACGTGAGCTCTTACTTAATTCCTTACCACAATCATCACACTTATAGCTATTTTCTTCTATGTGAACTCTCTCATGAACAGGAAGAACTGATCTATAACAGCCTTTTCCACACTTACTACATATATGCAACTTCTCTTTTGAGTGTACTTGCTGATGAATATCGAAGGTGGAGAGATCACAGAAGGTTTTTTTACACTCACTACACTGGTAAGGTTTTTGTCTTGTATGAATCACACTGTTTTGATCCAATGTTGAAATATTCTTGCTGTCTCTTCCATAATCATTGTACCTGTAAGGTTTTTCACTTCTGTGTCCTCCACAATTATTGAGGCAATGTGATACCCAGCTGATGGTGTCAACATCCTGTTTATACTGGAAGAGTTTATTTTTTATAGAAATTTCCTGATAGCTGTTCTGATAACTCTGGGATTCATTCCAGGAGGTTTTCCTGCAAGAACCTTGTGCTCTCAAAGTTGGAAACTCTGGATTTCCAGTGTCACCAGGACCATCCATTTTATGATTTAGTATATAGTTTCCATCTACAGAAATTTGAGTAGATAGTCCTGCCCCAACCTGACAGGTGGAATCACCATATTTGTGGAACTGTGAACAATTTATCATGAAGTCTTGACACCTGGTTAAGTCATTTACAACTTGTTGCCAGATCTGCCAGCAGGAAAGCTCTTCATGTGCTCCTCTGTCTTGAACAATCCTCAACTCACTTTGATAGCTCTCGCCTATGTAAACAAAGAATTCAGAGACATGGACAAGTGAAAGTTTTGTTCAAATATTTAAGATTTCACACTTATAATACACAGTATAAGAGTTTAATGGGCCTCGGGATACTTCAGCTTATCTTTTTTTTACTACACATGAAGTTCTCTGCTTTATAGACTGACAGAAACCAGGGAGTAGTCCGTTAAGTTCCTAACCACCATTAATGAAAGCCATTCAAGAGAAAATGACTACCATTTGACATACTATATAAATCATTGTCATAAATTACATGTATTTCCTATCATAACACAGTAGCAATAAGGAAAAGCATTTTGGAGTGCTCACAGCTGTAATAGTGCCTGGGATTAGCAGGTGCTCAAAAATGCATGCATAATGAATCACATTTTGATTCTGGGATTCTCTATAACTCTAAATCCCAGCTTAGCCTGGCTGGTGTAGCTCAGTGGATTGAGCGCGGGCTGGGAACCAGACAGTCCTGGTTCGATTCCCACTCAGGGCACATGCCTGGGTTGTGGGCCAGGTCCCCTGTGAGGGCCATGTGAGAGGCAACCATACATTGCTGTTTCTCTCCTTCTCTGTCTCCTTCCCTTCTCCTCTCTCTAAAAAGAAATAAATAAAATCTTAAAAAAAAAAAAAATCCCAGCTTAACTTTGAAGCAAGTCATAGGAGCAAAAGTGCTTTTACAAGGAAGGTATCTAAAATAGCAAAAGGCTTAGAAAGTATAGTTTGCTGAGAAGTTGAAAGGATGCAAAAAGGCAGCAGTACTCCAAGGGGCGCTCTTAGAGCATAAAATCAAGGTGCTAAGAATCACCTAGCATGAAAGAAAAGCTGGACGCCCTGGATTCTTCTGACACTTTCGCACTGTCGAACATGTTTTTATTTTCCCACATAGGAATCAAAATTTAGAGGCGAGGGAAGAATGCTGTCTCTTTGAAAATAGCATGACAAATTTTATATGGAGATACTTTGGCCTTTAACAAGAATGATTTCCAAAGTGAGGATGCACTATATTAGTGGGCTACGAAATAAATTCAATACTTTGTGATAAGTATTTAGAAGAGACAGACTAGAAATTATCAGACAATTATCACAAGCAGTAAAGGTTTCAGTACATGAAATTCGTTCTAAAGTAATACATATAAATGTGTACAAAAATAAAATGTCTGTAGAGGTATAATGTAAGATCCATTTCTAATTATGGCTATGGACTTTGGAAGAAGCAAATGGGTTGAGCTGTACAATCTTTTAAGGGAGAGGCTAACTCACAAGCTATTTTCTGAGAGCAGGCAACCAGTACAAAGGCAGTTGATATAATCCAGGAAAAAGATTCAGTGATTTTGACTGGGTGAGGGCAAGGGGTGGTGAGAAATGAAATAGACAGTTAACTATGAGAACTCACAATTGCTTTGTTCTTACCTAAATTTCTCTCCATCTGGGGTGATGTCTTTATTATCCAAAGCCTCTCATCTCTTTCTGTATGTGACATATCTTGTCTGAAGAGTTGATGTCCTAAGAACATGCAAAGTCACAAGTTTCAAATGAATACAGTGGAGCTAAAAGTTACTGGAAATTTGAGTTCTAAATGCACTCAAGTAGTCAAGATATTGAAAGCAGTGTTTTTCAAAAAAATTTATCATATCCCACTGGAGAAATAGCATTTATTTCATGACCCAGACACATATGCATAGACATGTATTACTAAAACAGAAGTCAAACAGCCCGTTTCTAACCAATGTCTATTTTCATTATACCTCCTCCCAGTGGCTCTTAGACTACTCGTGCAATTGGCCAATTTTAGCTGCAATGTTCTATTCTTCTTAAGGAGCTCTGATGTTTTCTACTCCATTTTATTTGATTAAAAGTTGCAGATAAGACTAGATAAATTGGTTTTATAATTCAGTAATGGGACAAGAGTGAAATTTAAAAAAGAATATACAAGAGGTATAGCAGCATACTGACTATTTATGATTCTTTTACAAAACACAAATGAAAAAAGACCTGAAACATCCTGTTTAGAAAGCCCAGAGCCTTGGCTGGGTGGCTCAGTTCGTTGGAGCACTGTCCACACACCAAAAGGCTACGGGTTCAATCCCTGGTCAGGGCACACTTTTAGGTTGCTGGTTTGATCTCCAGTTGGGGCTTATAAGGGAAGCAACAGATCAATGCTTCTCTCTCTAAAAAAATCAATTAAAAAATAAAAAGACAGAGAGAAAGAAAAAAAGAAAGACCAGAAACATCCTCCTGGGTCCCATAGGAATCAGCAAAAGTCCAGCCCCCAAAATGCCAAGGAGCCATTCCAAGAGCCCCAAAGCCTTAACTCCACAAAGATACTCCAGAGGAAGACTGTCCTCACCCACTGAGACCAGGTTCCTGAAGTTCTCTACCATCACATCTTGGTACAACTTCCTCTGAGCAGAGTCCAGCAGCCCCAGTTCCTCCTCTGTGAAGGCCACAGCCACATCCTTGAATGTCACTGCCTCCTACGACAAACACATAAAAATGCAATCTTATACCCAATGTCCACTTGAAGAGGGACAGCACTGAGAAGGTGAGGGGGTGGGTGGGAAGTTGCTCTGATCCGTGAACAGTCTGTAGATCTTCCAGCCCTGCTGATATCCTGACAATGCCACACATTGATTTTTTGCAGCCTCGCCAAAAATGCTGTGAAAAAAGTTTTGTATGTGTACCAGTGCTCTCACATTGAGCACTGTTATGTGTAACTCCCTAAAATTCTAACTGCTGTATTCTGACCAGTGACGTTCTACATTTTAGTTAATACTGCCAACTGCCCCAGAAACATTTACTGTTCTAGCCCCAACTGTGTTTCATAGCACCTGCCTTCCCACTGAGGTGGGAACCAGGTTATACATGGAACAAAATCAAAACAGCCTGCCAGATCTCTTGAATAAAAAACTCTCTTTCACCCTGGCTGGTGTGGCTCAGTGGTTGAGTGCTGGCCTGCGAACCAAGGGTTATTGGTTCTATTCCCAATTTAGGGCACATGCCTGGGTTGCGGGCCAGGTCCCTAGTAAGGGACGCTTGAGAGGCAACCACACACTGATTTTTCTCTCCCTCTCTCCCTTCCCTTCTCTAAAAAATAAAATAAATAAAATCTAAAAAAAAAAAACAAGAACAAGAACAAAACAACTCTCTTTCCTCCTGTCTCTGCTTTTCACTCGAGTAAAATATTCGGACTTGCTTTTCTGTGTGAACTTGAGCAGGTTCCTTATTTTTCATAATCCATTTCCTTTACATTAAAAATAAAGATGAAACCAAAAACCTCTTCATAAAATTGTTCTGAAGTGTCAAAGCAGTGACAAGGACTCTAGTACCACTGGACTTTTTAAATTAAGGTCATGTATTACTTCAATTTAAAAAAAATATACAGCCTGGGCTGGTGTAGCTCAGTGGATTGAGCGCGGGCCGGGAACCAAGCGGTCCCGGTTCGATTCCCAGTCAGGGCACATGCCTGGGTTGCGGGCCAGGTCCCCGTGAGGACCATGTGAGAGGCAACCATACATTGCTGTTTCTCTCCCTCTCTTTCTCTCTTCCTTCCCCTCTCTCTAAAAAATAAATAAAAATTAAAAAAAATACACAAAGGAAAAAAAAATAAACCAGTAAATAAAATACAGACAGGGTATGACTCAGGCATGGGGGAACAAAATCTAGCCCTTGTAGTGAGAAAGCTTCGTGTTTTTTTTTTAATATTTTTTAATTTATTGATTTAGAGAAAGAGCAACATTGATTTGCTGTTCCATTTATTGATGCATTCATTGGTTGGTTCTTGTACATGCCCTGACCAGAGATCAAATCTGAAACCTTGGCATATGGGGACGACACTCTAACTAACTGAGCTACCCAGCCAGGGCAGAAAACTTTTTCAGTATTTTTTCTGTGTGAAGCAGTACTTTGATCCTGATGCACTGTGCTGCATTTGAGTATTTACCAAAAAAATCCAAGGTACCACCTAGAAAACATACTTTTTCTGTTTTGAATACCTAATATGCTAAGGACAAAAAAAGAAAGTATTTTTTTAGAATTGATTTTCCGAGAAAAATGTTCAATGCTGGAAAAGTCTACTACAGTGTTCCCAAAATAGCAAAAAATCCTAAACTAATGTCCATGAATAGAGAATAGTTTAAAAAATAGGTACATAATTTGATGAGAATATGATATAACAAAAATGAATGTTATACAGTATTAAATGCAAAAAACAATTTAAAGGTGTATCTATGTTCTGGATACAAATATATAGCATGACTACATATGATAGATTACAGAACTAGAAGAATGGATAATTTGTAAGCAGGGAAGCAGTAAGGTAGATGTTTTTCATTTCTATTAATTTTTCTCTTATTTTTGAAATAAAAAATGGTGAAATAAAACACAAACTAAAACCAAAAGCAATTAAACTTAAAAGGGACAACAAGCACCCGACACACTCAACAGCTCCTCAAATGCACGGACATTCCATGAAAGAGAAAAAGTTGTGTCTCCGAGTACTGAAATGGCATTTTTAAAAGTTAGAAAGGAAAGCTCTACTCACCTTGTACATGCTCATTCTTTCCTTTTCCTTCCAGGGAAACACAGCGTTCTAAGAAGACAGACTGGGAAAGGAGAAAGAAGTCAATGGAAACTGGTCAGTATGTCACTAACCCATGTGGCAGCTCGTGAATTTGCAAAGGTGCCTGTTCCTCCAGGGTGGCAGCAGCTGCATGCAGCTTCATGAACAGGACTTGGCATGGATGCCAGATCATCCCCCTGCCACTTTCACTAGCTCAGGGAACAACCTTCCCAACCTCACAGAGTAGCCCAATTGCCAGTGTGCCTGTAGCTTCTTCAGCAGTAATTCTAATGCTGGGCATGGTATAAACTGAGACAAAATAAGAGTAGGTGCTGGAGTTAATATGCATGGGTTGAAATCCTGGCTAGGCTATTTACTAACACTGTCATCTTGGAAAAATTATTAACATCTCTTTATCTTAATTCTATCATCTACAAGTGGGGGAAATAACTGTATTGCCTCATGGGATTGTTATAAGGTAGAAAGTTCTTACAACTCTGTCAGGATTTCTTACTTCTTTGCAACCACAGTAAAGCAGATGATATTCTCTAGTTTGATATTATCCTTATAAATGTAATTTCTACCCACAGAATAATGTAAGAAACATGGCGTTCAGCAGTTGTTGCTTTGTCACGTTAGAGACTCTTCTAACTTCAGAAGTCTCTGTTTTCCTTTTTTTAATAACATGTTACCTCAACACTAATATTTAAATTGACATACAACTTTATATAGGAGTTATAAAAATGTGTAAAGTTTCTTTTAAAGAAGAGCCCTTTTGATGAATATGCATTGAAGTAAAGAAAATTAATTAAAATCCATGACTCTGTAACAATAAAAAAAATAGTTGGACAGTCCATACCTAACTTAAATCAATAAGGAAGGAATCTATATATATATTGTTATAAATATGAGAATATATAAGAAGTAAATAGGTGAGAAGGGAAAGCTCTTAGAACTAATAAAAGTAGAAAGAAAGTTAGAAAATTACCTATGGGAGCTAAAATTGGTGAACATTTGGTGAGGAATAGAATACCTGCAGTCTCAAAGTATTAGTTGCAAAAGGAAAAACAGTAACCTGGCAGACACCTTAACCAAGAAAACTAAGCTGAGACTACCAACTGTGACAGACTGACATTTGCTTTGTGTGATGCACTGCCTCCCTGCTTTGGAAGCATCCCTGCTGAGCCTGAGTCCAATCATTAACAAATACGAGATAAAGCACAAAAGAGAGGCCTTCTACAAACTAATTTACCAATACTGCTCAAATATCAAGAGCAAAACAGAAAAAGCCTGAGGAATCATTCTAGATAAAGGAGATTAATGTAAGAAAAACTAAGTGCAATGTATGCAACTGGACTGGCCCTTGAACTAGAAAAGAAAAAATGTTCTCAACGACTCTATCAGGAAAACAACAAATTTAAATTGGGACTGTGAACTAGATAACAGTATGTTATCAATGTAAGTAATTCCATTTTGATCACTGTCTCTAGCTTGTTCTCAAATGGTTCCGGAAAAAAAAAAAATTATATGAGTATGATAAAGCTGTAGAAGAGAAAAGAACAGTTCTGACAAGCTAAAGCCACAACAGCTAGAACTTGGTGTTTTCCTGTGACGAACAAAAACCAGACAGGACCACTCAGTGATTGGGATGGCCAAGAAAAAAACAAGACACCCCACAGCACAGAGACAGAGACACTCCACAGCGACAGAATAGCCAAAGAACTGCCCCTCCCAGCTAACATGAGTGAGTACTTTGTTAACAGTTGACAACTCCGGTCTCATTTTGTTTCTTCCACTAAGTAGAAGTTCGTTTTGGGAAAGATTTTATTATTTATTTTTAGAGAGGGGAATGGAGGGGGAGAAACATTGATGTGAGAGAGAAACATGGATGGGTTGCCTCCTGTCCGCGCCCTGACCAGGGACAGAACCACAACCTAGGCATGTACCCTGACCAGAATCAGAACCAGCGACATTTTGCTTTGCGGAATGATGCCCAAGCAACTGAGCTACACTGGTCAGGGTTAGGTAAAAATTCTTACAATACTCAGTCATGAAATTGCTTCTGCTTCTTAATAGCATCTAATCCAGAAAAATCTTCACTGCCTACAACTCTTCCCAATTCAGCCAACACAGGCCCAAACCCTACAAGCAGCCCCTCCTAATTGCCTCGTACCAACAGCTCTGATTCTCTGTGCTGTGTGGGCTTCCTTGCCGTGGCAAGCTAAAACAAACTTAATTCTTTTTTTTTTCTTTCTTTATTTATTTTTAAATAATTACTTTATTGTTGTTCAATTACAGTTATTTGCATCCTCTCAAACTTAATTCTTGATGATTACAGTTATGTTCCTGATGGCATTTGGCTGATGACCATCAACAGAGGAAACAGGCAAACCATACACAATTGATGAATCTGGGTAAAGAATATATGAGAATTCCTTTTACTATCTTTGCAACTTTTCTGTGAATACAAAGGTATATGAAAATAAAAAGGTATAGAAATTAGACAGTAGTCATAGTAATAATAACAACAGTAGTTCTGATGATGGTGATGATGATGACAACTACAGCCAAAGTATCCAATATTAACTATCAGAAAGTACTAGGTGATCTTTCTACTTTAGACAGGAGTCCTCGAGTGAAAAAGATGGCCATGAATCCACTCTGCAAACCCTCGGAGAAATGTTATCTTCACAACCTCTACTTCTATCCATTCTGTCTCTCTACTTGCCAGCTGCCTTCTGGTAATGTCAGGATTTTGCAAGAAAACCTGACAGTTGACAATAATTAGTGGGGGGAGGGGAATCATCCGACTGAGCAGGGCTCTGGTGCACCCCACTCAGTTTTATCTGTGACAGCTGGCAGGGTCGATTTTTTAGGCTTCCATTTCCAGACAAGAACCACTCCTGAATTTCTCAAATTTTCTTGGGCACAGAAATCACCTCAGGATCTTGCTGAAATGCCAATTCCTGGGTCTCATCTGCAGAAATTGTAAGTTAAAAGACCTTGGGCAGGGCACAAGGATGGGCATCTCTACTCAAGGAATGCTGGTTTGTGGCCCACACTTTGAGAAACACTGCAGTGCAACAGCAGTCCCAAAGGAAACCACCTCCACTACGCAGAAATATACACAACGAACAACCAGAGTTACTAAAACATTAACAATGGTTATCTTTACATCCTAAGGTTATGGGTAATTTAAATTTTTATTTATATATTTCTGTATTTTCTGAATTTTTCATAATGATTATGTTACTTCTATAATACAGGGTGGGGCAAAAGCAGGTTTACAAATTTGAGTACATTAGACAGTCTATTCTTGTATTTTTATTAATTATTGTATTATTTTTCCATATGAACAACCGTAAACCTACTTTTGCTCCACCCTGTATAAACATTACTTGAAATAAAATAGTGAAGCAGTTAAGAAAACTATTTTTAAAAACTCTTCTATCGAATAGCCTAAACCTCATTCTCAAGGTTCCCACAATCAAGTCTTTGCTGATGGGATTCTAGAGATTTCTCTATGTTCAAGGAGAATATACCACAAACATTAAAGAACTCAGATACTGGACTCAGACTGCCTAAGTTCCAAGCCCAGCTCCGCCTCCCACTAGCAGGGTGGCCGGGACCCACATGTCTCCTGCCTCTCAGTCTCATCTTTAACGTAGGGAAATTAGCAGCACTACTTTATAGACCCACTGCATGACAGAAACGTGTTCCTTTGTATAAAGCTTTAAGATGGAACTGAGCAACTAAGACTTGGTTACAATCATCACCCCTATCTGTCCCAGTGCACGTCCCATCATTCTCCAATTTATCTGACTATTAGATGAATCCAAAGCCTACTCACGTGCCGGGCTCTGTTGCCTCCTCCACCGTGCAATGCTTTTTGAGAAGTCAGGGCTGGGGAAGCAAAGGAAGCTGTGAAATACCGGGACTATGTTTGCATCCCTGATAAATAGCATCCCCTGGTACCAGGTAGAGGCAACCCTCTCCTAAAAAAAAAAGGCCAAGAGTCCAGAACAATTCAGGTTCCTGAGCTCTCACAGAATCTAACTGCGAGACAGACCCTTTTCGGAGAGTTATAGAGGTATTAATAACAATCCATGTGAAACGCAGTTGTAATGAAAGCTTTTATTTGTCCTGTTCTCAAAACACTCTATTAGGTACTACTTTCTTTTCCCTCTTACGGAACAGTAAGCGAAGGCACAGAGGGGTTAAATAACTCACCCAATGCGATACCGCATTTAGTGTTAAGTGGGGGAGTGGGTCAGGATGCAGAGAGCCCGGGAGACCCTCAAACCTCGAAACATGACCGAGTCCGCCCCATCCCGGGTACGTGCCAAACGCAAGAAAAGCTCCGCCTTGGGAAACGCAAATTGCCACTTCAGCCGCAGACCTCCGTTTTTAGCAGCTCCTCCTCTTTCTCCTCAAATGAAAGGCAGGTGGCTGTTGGCCCCAGGCGCATTCCCGGCAAGTTTGAGCGCAGAGCGGACCTGAATAACCGCCACTCAGGAAAAGATGGCTGCCCCAAGGTCCTGCTAGGGCGGAAGCGCCTGTAGCTAACGCGAGTGCCCGACCTACATTTCCCACAATGCCGCAGCACCGCCCTTCCTGACTGGAACAGCCGGCGCCTACACGGAGCTTTTGGGCTTACACTTCCCAGAATTCCGCGGGGGGAGGGGGGTGGACCTTTTAGCGTACGGCCTTGCTGCAGGTGTAGAATGGGAGACTACACTGAGCCCTGGACTACGAGTCCCAGAATGCTGAGTGGGAAAAAAAGACGACGGTACCGCCCTTGTGGACAACAGTTTGCGAGTGGAAAAAGGACCGAGAGAAGCCGCCTGCTGCGGAGGTGCCCACCTACTCTGAGCTCCTGGTCTTCACTTCCCGGAACCCCTGAGAAGGTCTCGGGCAAATGTCTTGCCATTCTAGCCTGTCGGGTTTAGAAGAGTGTAGATTCTGTTCGTTGAGATGCTGAGTAGCACTTTGGACGGGTTCGAGGGACTAAGCAACGTAAACCATAATCTTCCGCAGAGGCTTCCTGGCAAATCCCAAAGAGTTTTACCTTATGAATAAGGGCAAAGGAGAAATGGCCTTCTTTGGCAGGGACTGAAATCAAACGTCAAGTCGCCTCAATCCCTGAAATTGCATAAAGGTGATCGTGTTCTGTTAGAGTATTACGGCCCTTGCAGAAGCAAATGAAAAGCCTTTGTAGAGAAACGTACCATCATCCTACACCTCAAATTATTTCTGTAATTATAAAATTTTTGATATTAATATTTGACCAAGTGAACTTTAAGAGCAAAAGCATTACCTGACATATGGAGGGACACTTTATAATGACAAAAGTTTCGAGTTACCAGAATCTAACAACTTCAGTTATATTTTGTAAAGTGAAAACTAGAAGAACCACTGAGGAGAAAGATTCAATGAGTGAAGGGGAACAAAAGGTTTAAAAAAAGCGAGCATTGTCGGTGGTAGCACACACAATACAACTGTAGCATGACAGTTTCATCCATTATCTTAATATGTGGATCAGAACAAGTCAACCATGCAATGAATGAATGCGAGTCAGGCAATGCAATAAAAGCAATTCTATATGGGAAAGAGAAGAGAGAAGACTCCAAAGCTAGGACCCCTGAATGGAAGGAAAAGAGATAAAGGCTCAGGGACCCATAATTTCTATTTGTGAATAAGTTAAACTGGGATTTTAAAAAATCAGAGAGAAGCAGGTGCGATGCCATTGCTGGAAGGAACGAACCAAGAAATGGAGACAGCTACTAGAAGTTGGCAAAGGCAAGAAGTGAACTTTCCCCTAGAGTCACCAGAAGGAAGGCAGCCTTGCTGATACCTTCATTGTAGCCAGATTAGTAAACCGAGACTCTGAGAAGAATAAAATGCCCAAGGAGTCACCAAGAACAAATGGTAAAGAGAAGTAGTCAAGTTGAAATGTCATGGAAGATGGATGGAACTGTACTCCAGTATGAGCCTAGAAACTTGGGAAAATATAACCATATAACCTGGATGAAAGAGAACAGTATTTATTTTCATGCATGGAAATCAATTCACAGAAACAAAAAATAGGAGAAAGAACCAGTTTGAGGGAGATAGAAGGAGAGATGTGATTGTGCCCTCTCCCCAATATCCAAACATTTGTAAAAAAGAAGAAAGGAACCTGTATATCATATTTCATAGGTAGCAACACTGAAATATGAAGGACAGGAAAGCAGGTAAGAGGAATTTCATGACATATCCTTTTTCTCTGTTATTTTGGATTTCATATCTATCGAAGTTGATATGGCTTTGTTATACAGGACAATAAAAACATAGAATCTTAAAAAAAATCATACAACATCTCAAGTGGTATGTGCATGTGTCTTGAGGTAAAAGGGATGGGGAACTGCGTGCATGAAAACCTAATTGCTAAACCCCTGACTGCTCAACTCTTCCTCACTTCGAGTATACACTTGAAGGAATGCCACTAGACCCCATCAGCTTTGGGATGGTGGAAGGGAGGAAGTGCATGGAACCATGCAAGAAAGAGTGCTTGGCACTTTAAAGAGAAACAGACTTACAAAGTGGGGTGGAGATCATAATCTGGTGTCCTTGTCTGTGGTGCTGGAGGGGATGAAGAGAAACAATTTCATCTTCAGTTGTTGCACAGGGGACAGAAAACAAAGCAGCTGTTGAGATGAGGCCTCTGAGCACCCAAGTAAGCAGAGGAGTTCTGCAGTTGGGTTACTGGCAATTCAGGAAGCCAATTCATTTTCTTTCTTTATTTTCATAGAGAGGAGAAGGAGAAAAAGAGAGAGAGAAACATCAAATCAGCTGTCTCTTGCACATCGCCAACTGAGTGCCTGCCTCTCAACCCAGGCATGTGCCCTGATAGAGAATTGAACCAGCAACCTTTAGGTTCACAGGCCAGCGCTCAATCTACTGAACCACACCAGCCAGGGTGGAGACAATTCATTTTAACTGCACATACTCCTTACTGGGTCATTATCCAGATGGTCATCAGAGTATAGACCATACATTTATAATCACCACTATCAATACTAGCCACCTCTGTCATTTTGGAGGGACACAAATGACAGCACAACTGACTAAAGTATTCAAAGAACCTACCAGTGACAGTCAAGTGCTTCCTGCTCTAGTCATGGGACAAGCAGGGCTCACCAAGGGAGCAAAGGCTCCCAGATAGTGATCCTGCCTGTGTGCTTCCATTTCTTACAGCATCACACACAATGCTCCCTAACAAATAGCCTCTCCAGAAGTATCTGGTGAATGAATAAAAACCATCTGCCTGACACTTGCAGGGTCAATGGGTAATATCTGTCCATACTAAAGGATGTTGAACTTTACTTCGTTATAGTGTTTCTCGCCCTTGAAAAGATAATCCAGTACCCAGCCTTCTTCCATGTTGTGGAGAATGGTGAAGGCTGGCGTCAAAGCTAAGGTTGAGTGCTTGGCAAGGCCGCATTTGATTGCTTGCATCTGCAAGGCGGATCAAGCCAGCAGTGACAACAGCCGGCACCTGCAGGGGTTAGTTAACCGCAAGCTTCAGCTGAATGCGACTGTAACTTCTGCAGAAGAAATATTTATCATTTAGATAGCCTGGGAACAGAGCAACTATGCCTGCAGTTTTTCCGAGTCTGCAAAACGTCCTTGAGCTTTATCTAACTGACCCCTATAAAATAAACACGGAGACCGTGTTCAGGGTCATTGTCTCTCCATCAGAGGACAATGCCCCACCTGGCCCCGCTTTTCCTTAAACTATCTGTGTCTGTGTCTTCCTTAATCTCCCATCGCCCCTCCCCCCAGGGGACCTCCTCCCCACGCTGGTCGCGGCACCATGTATTATTGCAGAAAATCCAAACCAAACAGTACATCCCCAACACACACACACACTGCCAGTAAACAACAAGCCTCTTCTCAACGATGGCATGGCACAGTCTTTGGCAAGAGCCTGTAAGAGGCAGTGAGGGGCACAGGGAGAGCCTGCCTGGGCTCTCAAGTCAAGTATTCATGTGTTCAGATTGTCACTCTGTCAAGGATGGCTGTGTGACCTTGCATGAACTTCTTAACAACTCTTAGTCTCAGTTTCTTCATTTGTAAGGCAAGGCTATTATGACTAACTCTGTTAGAAGGATTAGGGACAATGTCAAGTATTGAGCACAGTGCTTTGCATGTGGGAAATACTGACAAATGGAAGCTATCATTTTTATAAGCAAACCATTAGTCTTTGCCTGAAGCAAAAGCTTACGTGTAAAAAAAAATCAAACTCATAATTGAAACTGTAGATTTTAACTTATAGAGGAAAATGTTGGACCTTAAATGCATAAATGTTAAAATAGAAGGAAAGCTGAAAATTGATTCAGAAATTTTTCATCTAAAAAAGTTACCAAATAAATGGGAAAACCAAAGAAACTAGATGGAAGTTCATAGAACTCCATTTTCTGCACGCACATTTTACCTATCTACTCTTCCCATTGCTTTTGCCAATAACAATGAAATGAACATCATCACACATGTCTGCTTATAGATCTATGTGAGAATTTGGAATTCTTTGGAATATAGACCCGAGAATCAAATTATTTCATAGCATATGTGTATACATACATTTAATATTAGTCTGATTGACCTTCAGAAAGGCTATTGTAGTCGACATTACCAAGAATTGTATATGAAGCCCTGGCTGGTGTGGCTCAGTGGATTGAGTACCAGCCTGGAAACCAAAGGGTCGCCAGTTAACCAGGGTATAGGGTTGGGTTGCAGACCAGGTCTACAGTAGGGGGCGCACAAGAGGCAACCACAAATTAATGTTTCCCTTTCTCCTTTCCTTCCCCTCTCTCTAAAAATAAATAAATAAAATCTTAAAAGAAGAGTTGTTTATGAGGTTTTTGTGGAACAACTTCCTCACCTCCATTTGGATGACCCAGTATAGAAGTACTACTGATTTTTAACTTGGGAGAACTTTGACTGATCTAATACAGTTACATTTTAACACAGAGAGTATCACATATAATTTCTCACATCATTTCTCCACGTTTGAAATGATTCACAATTGCACAATGATCACCACTAGGTTCTAGGATCACAATCCTAGAACACTTTCATCTGCTCCGAAGAACCCTCCCACCCTACACATTAGCAGTCACTCCTCA
>PVJI01022445.1:0-25249 GCA_004026765.1 Micronycteris hirsuta | reverse complement strand
AGGGGGGGGGGGAGGGGGGGGGGGGGGGGGGGGGGGGGGGGGGGGGGGGGGGGGGGGGGGGGGGGGGGGGGGGAGGGAGAGGATGCAAATAACTGTAATTGAACAACAATAAAGTAATTAAAAAAAAAGAAGCATAAATGGTAGGTACAAAATAGACAGGGGGAGGTTAAGAATAGTATGGGAAATGGAGAAGCCAAAGAACTTATATGTATGACCCATGGACATGACTAAGGGGGGAGGGAATGCTGGTGTAAGAGTGGTGCAGGGTGGAGGGGAATAAAGGGGAGAAAAAAATGGGACAACTGCAATAGCATAATCAATAAAACATATAAAAAATAAATAAATAAATGAAGGTTTTGCCATAAAATCTCACCACGTTGCCTGCACATTTATCCATTTTATCCAGAAATGTCTCTTTCACTTCACATATAGGATTCCTTCTTTTGCATTGTAAAGAAACATTCTAACACACTTCAAAATATCTATTATCAGCTACTATGGAAAATCCACTCAAACTAAATGATACCATGTTTTGCATATTATTTACATTAAGTATAATATGATCATGATGGGCAGAAAACCAAATCACAAAACAATGACTAATTATCAAGAGAGCTGCCCACCTGTGTTGCTTTACTGAGCGATACGATGTGGGTTCTGAGAATTGTGCTGTAGTTTGGCCACAAAGTGAAGTAAATGTGTTTGTCAGTGTCACATCATTAACGCAGTCTTAGACCTAAGTATATCTTGTCAATAAATTGGTTAAAACTTAAAATGCATTTCAATGATACTATTTTAATTCTAGGGAATGAAGCTCTCCCACACACCCAAAATTTCCTGTATAGTCAAACGCTGCTTTTTTTACTTATTTGTTCAAATCAATGTCACCAGTAAGGCTAGTTAAGTTAGAGGTGTTCACAATAATCAGTGGAATGAAAACTTTCATTAACTTCCTTCTGGATATCAAGAAATAATTATTCCTTCTTTTCATATAAAAAAGATCTTTTGGGGGGAATTAAGTTAAAAAAGTATAGCAGCTCTGGGTAGCATCTAGGAGAAAACGATTCTATTATTGGTTATACAAAATAGCTTTATTTAAGTTGTCTTCCCATTGAGATTTTAGTCTCCAGGAGATTGTTTTTCAATCTCCTTTTACTAGATAGTGGTTTAGTGTCTTAGTATTTCTAGAAAGTGGAAAGATATCTTAACCACATCTTACCCTATACTCCAAAGAGTAAAGACTAAAAATGAATTCTACCTTCTTTTCAAAATATGTTTTTATTACATATTTTTCTCTTTCTTTAAAAAATTTTTAATTACTGTATTATTCTACAATTACAGTTGTTTGCATTTTCTCCCTTCCCCTCCCACTCCAGCCTATCCAAACCCACCTCCCTCCCTTGCTTCCACCCTCCCCCTTGGTTCTGTCCATGTGTCCTTTATAGCAGTTCCTGAAAACCCTTCTCCCCACAGTCCCCTCCCCTTCCCTCTGGCTATTGTTAGATTGTTCTTAATTTCAATGTCTCTGGTTATATTTTGCTCGCTTTTTTTCTTTTGTTGATTGTATTTTTAAATTCTTTTGTTTCAATACATACTCCTTGGAGAAACTACTTCAGTGTAGATTGAGAAAAAATAATAAAAATTCAACATCTATTTCAAAGAAAACCCAAGTACAGACAGGTATATTTTTCACTGTCCCACTAAACACATAGGGAGGGAAAGTGATAATTTTAATTTTCTTTACAGATACCTATTACACACAGCAGAACAAAAATCCAAGCTAGAGTAAATTATGCATGTGTATACCATAAGTATATATTATAAGACTGAATGTAGGTTTATTATCCTAATGTGTTATATATTGCAAGTATCAGTTATTTACTGAGTCTAATATTTATGAAAGGTATTACCATTACCAAAAAGTACCTTATTTTCTTAATCATTATTCACCAAATAAATTTCATGAAACCAGACTTAGTTTTTAAGTCAAAATACATCACAAGTAAAGACGTAAAAGAAAAGAGTACTATAAGAGGAAGGGACTACTACAGAATACTTGTCATAAGCAGGAAAACTATTTTATATGAGTCCACAAACAAAACTCTCTTTGAAGTATTTGATACCCTTTTATAGTTTTTAATATGTTTCATAAATATGACTGTATAAAAAGTCATCAAGAAGAATCTCTCTCAATAAGATGAGAACAATGTCTTTAACTTCCTAATCAGGCACTTGTTTTTTTCCCTTTTTCCCTTGAAAGCACTTTTAGAAGAGTACACTATAAATAAAAAAGGGTATGAACGCAATACTTCGCATGATGTAAAAACAACCAAAATGATGCATATTTGGATACCATTCTGTATTTTTCAAATTGATTTTTTGCATATTACCTAACCTCATTTGATCTTTGCCAACATTCTTTGGAGTAAACAATACAAATGTTATCATCACCATTTATGTATGAGGAAACTGACATTCTGAAGCTGCAGTGATTCAAACAAGGTCATGTGACTAGAGAGGTACAGATTCATTGATTATAGAGTGTTGTGATTTTTGTTCTTAGCAACCAAAATACTTAGCAACCAAATATGGAATGACTCCATGTATTGTATCTCACATAATTATTCACTCTTGTACCTGAAATTGTTATTTTCAAGTTCACGAGAACACATACATTAGAACTGTAGAGTGATAAATACAAAAGCACTTTTTCTAAGTTGGAGCAAGACAGGAAGACAAAGGCAGATTTCATATATTCCATCTCACACTCTAGAAAGTTTCTGAAAATGATATCATTACAAAATTAAGCATCATTTTCTGAAATTATAAACTAATTATTTCAAATACTTTCAAAAGCTAACACTTCTATAATTCCATAAGCATATTTTCTTTAATATTTAAAATGCATTGAAATGCAAGATAGTTTAAAAGCAAGGAGAAATAAATTTCACCTATAGGAATCCACTTAGCATTTGGCTAAGTGCTTCCTTCACTGCATAGATTTTTTTAAAAAAATCAACATGCTGGACAAAAACAAAACTTCAGATGGTAGTTGCATCACTTGAAAAAGAAACCTTAAAAACTGGGCTTACCTGTAACAGTTAGTTCAGTGGTTCTTCGCACAACAAAGCCTCCATATTTTAATTCACACGTATAATTTCCAATGTCATCTTCCCGGACTTCTCTTATAAGCAGGGTGTCTCTTTTGAATACAATACTTGGCCTCCATGATTTTGTCCTACATTCCTGTATAAAGAAATTTGTGTGATGCATATATATATATATATAATATATGTATAGTATTTATATGTTTTACAAGTATGTAGTAGTTTATACATTTATATATTTTATATATAGTATTCATATTTCTCTATTACTTTTATAACAACTAAAGATAAAGTATTTAAAATAACTAAACAAAAGGCTTCTAAAATAATGTTTCAAAAGGGTTAAATAATTTGGAATTAATACTAAAGATTTTCATATCTTGTCCACATCTCTGGGAAATGATATACCTCGGTTTTAAAAAAAAATATTTTTAGCAAGAGTTACTTTATTAACTTCTAAGATTACTGTCTCTAAATGAGATATATATTAATTTATTAGATATAAAAAGGGACATTTGTTAAGAGAACTTCTGACATTGTTTCTTGTGTCAAAAGCAAATACTCTGCATTTGATGACTGAGAAATTAAACACCTTGATATTGATAACATAAAAAACAAAAAGGATAAATTTAGTGGAATGCAGAAAAACATAGTTCTCTAGATGAAAATGCTTCTATTTCAATGTGTTAAATATTTGATTGTTTATTTTAGAAATAGTTGAATCTCTTCAGAACATGTACATTGTATAATCCATGAAATAAATGGATAATATTTATATGAAAGGTCTTTATAGTTCCATAAATGTCTATTTTCATTGTTTGTAGGTCTACCAAAATGTGGTCCCTGAGTTAAGCTTTGGATTATAACGATGCTGGCTCAGGAGATTTCTGTTTTTGCCAAAACAGAAGTCTACTTCCTCTGGCCAGATTTGCAATCAGTGGAATGAGGATAAAATAGCTTAAAACCCTTTGACACTATTCAGAGGTAATATTGTTTCTAAAAAGAAATTTATTGCTAAATCAAATTTTTGCAGACTATTATTTTGATTATGTGGCTCAATGCCTCTGTATAATTGGGGGACTATTATCCAGTTATTTCAGACCAAAAGATATACTTTATATCCTCAAATTAGTTGCACACACAGTGAAAACTGCCTAAATTGTGCCCTGAAGGTATGAAATACATATCCCTGTGGCTATGGGAAATTAATCATCTGAAACGTCACAAGACTTTTAAATGCTGTGTAGACTGCAACTCCACCCATCACTCCACTAGTTATGGACTTTGAAGCTTAAGGTCACAAAGACCGGGGTGATAGTGGAAACATGATGAGGAACCAATGTGAGGCCAGACATTCACAAATCTGAGTGTGTGAGTATGTGTGCGTGCACATAGTTTCTAAGGTTTCAGCAAATTAGCAAACAGCAAAGAAGTTGCCTATCTAGAAGCTGAATATACACATATAGGTACTAAAAAGCATTTGTTTGCGGAGACCTTGGGTCAAACTCCCAAACTACCTGTGCCCTTCAAAGCCATCATCACGACTTGCTCTGAACCTGCCTGTGGAAAGCAGGTTGATGGCAGAGAGTCGGGAGGAGAGATACTTATATGACTTAAAAAGACAAAAATAAAACTCATCTGCACAGGAACAGAAATCAGTGGGGCTAATATTTGAGGGCTGTTTAACATGGTCTAGGATGAGCATTCAAGGAAAAAGTAGACAAATATTTTAACCATTCCCTTGCTGTTCCATATCCTCCATTGCTTATTATCAAGGATCAAAATTAAGTCTTATTAACCAAAGAATGTATATGCATAATGCATAGCCCAAGAACAGACAACGATGTGGTGAAGAGGGTAGGGGATGGGTGTGGGAAGGGGGAGGGGGGCATCTGTAATAGTTTCAGCGATAAAAAAAATAAAAATATAAAATTTTAAAAAAGGCCTTAGAGAGAGGCATTGCTAACTTTGGCAAAGTTCTTTAAAAATCATTCAAGATTTGTTTCCTGTTTCATTTCTAACAAGTTTTGAATTCATGATTAATCAATCAATCCTGAGGGCTCATGTTCTGAATACTGACGTTAGTGGATCTAGTTACTAAGAGGTCCAGCTTCCTAAATTCTTAATCCAGAGAGTTAGACAATACAAATATTACACTAGGAATCTTTAAACCATGGATGAAATATTCCTGACTTAATGTTCATAGCACCTATATTGTATAGCCTTGAATACCTTCTATATCAAAAATATCTTTTATGACACAGAAATGAGCTGAAGCGCGTGTTCAAATCTTGAAATTCAATCAAAGTCAATGATGGGATAAGAAGGGCAGGGTTGGTTTATTCTGTTTAAGTCTGAAGTTTCTTTTGCTTTTTGGAAAAAAGTTAATCTATCACTATTTTTATAATGCTATAAATTTTCATCAGATGTCATTTTAAAAATACACATGCTTGAATATGAAAAGGATTAGAATATGCACAAAGATACTTCCATTAAACAGAACATTTCAATAAAACTACTGTACCATTTTATCACACAAGCAAATTAAGCCTTTCTCTCCTTGTTTGGGGACATTTTGGACTGCTTACATGAAGATCTCTGGAGTGAATTTTAGTTTGAGTTCCTGAAATTATCAATGCAGATTATAATAAACTTGAAGGCACTGTAGGTATAAGCTAGATATAAATATAAATACAACAGCTTATTACAATGAATTACCAATACAAACATTACTAGCATTTATCAAAGCCACTGGTTTGAAGATAAAATGACCAGCACAACTTGCTGTACTATTTTAGGAAGGCAGAGGTAAACTGTATCACACCCACTAACAATTCCTCTCCAACTTGCCCAAGAGTAAAACACATTAATCTATGTCGAAGCCATAAAATTATTCACAGTCCATACCTTATACCATAGGATTTCAGGTTCTCTGGTTGGTAGTAAAAAATCTTCTATGTCACGGCATGAAATTTCCTTGCTTTTGCTAAGTTCAGCTTTATCAAAGTACTTCATCTTGGAATTGTAGCAGAGTCCGGTGTCATTTTCACCCACTGTCAGTGAGATGGATACTTTCATACAGTAAGTGGAGTTCCTGTAAGGAAGCAGAATAAATATGGTAGCCTGAGTCTGGCGTGAACCAAAAGAAAGTGCTGCCGAGGCAGTGTGCTGAGAGAGAGAGAGAGAGGGAGAGAGGGAGGGAGAGAGAGAGAAAAGAGAGAGAAAGAGATTGATAGGGAGGGCACACCATTGATTAATTAGTGTTACAGCATTGTGCCTTATTCCACAGGGCTCTCTGTAGTCACCTAGCTAAACGAAGCTTGGTTCTGTGAAACCATTTGCATACTTTTCATTTGCTGGAAATTTTTTTTTGTATTATATACAGGCTTGGCTTGAAAAAAATGTTCAACAGAAGTTTTGTATGCAGAAAAGTAAAAAAGAATAAAGGAAATTTAGGTCAGGAAAATGAGAAGGCTGAGTTTATGCTAAAATTGGCAATTTCAACAGAGAAGTAGAAAATATAACTGACCTATCAAGCATAATGGAAGGACAGGAATAAGGCTGCTCAATTTTTATTGTATTGGTTGTCTTAAAGAAAGGTTATCACCCTGGCTGGTGTGGCTCAGTGGACTGAGCACCAATCTGTGAACCACAGGCTCACAGGTTTGATTCCCAGTCAGGGTACATGCCTGGGTTGCAGGCCAGGTCCCCAGTAGGGGGCATGCAAGAGGCAACCACACATGGATGTTTCCTTCCCTCTCTTTCTCCCTGCCTACCCCTGTCTAAAAATAAATAAATAAAATCTTTAAAAAAAGAGAGAGAGGTTACCAATTAGTTCGGGCAGAAAACAGTCTAGGATAAAAGCATCACAAAGTCACTATTTTCACAGACCCACATCCATTTGGGTTAGAACCTGCAGTCCAGGTTGTCAGACAGGAGAAACATTCTAATGTATTATGTAAGGGCAACCCATCCAGACAGATTCTACATAATCACTTCTTTAAATTAGTGCCTCATGCTACTCCTTGCTGATTCCCCAGAATAGGTTATAATGTAGAATACACGAGAAGAAAAATCTCGTTCATAGGTCTCTTTGAAAGAGTTGGGACCAAAGGAAGTTTTGTAATAAAATGCACTATTTCTGTTTGTTATGTGCGTCTCTGGACATTCAATGAACACTGATAATGTGTCAGGCATGGTGCCACACCGTGAGAATAAAGAGAAAATTAAAACACCAGATTCAAGGTTTTGTACAGAACTTGCCATTTGACAAGCGCCCAATGACTTATCTGTGTACTTGGCCATCAACTTCCAGCATCTGAGTTTCATTGCTTACTATCTCTGCAACTTTGGGCAACTTGTTTAACCCCTCTAAACCTCTCAGGTGGATTGCGAGGGCAACCCTTGTCTGAGTATTAATTATGACTTGAAGTAAAAGTCTGCTTGGTCTGCTGCCAGAGCTCAGAGGCGTTGGTTCCTCTCTGCCTTGCCTAGGTGCACAGGAACCGTAGCCCGCAAGTCCTCCTCCAGATTCAGCCAAGATGCTTTGGTGTTTAAGCAGCAACTTGGCTTCCATTCTTACTGTTTTTCATGCTAATACGGCATGATGAGAATGGCCAGAACATAGTTATGGTATAATAAAAATATACACATTTGATCTTTGTCCGGGTTTCTGACACAGCTCCTAAAACTCTAAGAATGTCTTGAGTGACAAGAATGTCTTTCATTATTCCTAAGGAGCCCCTTTTGATCACTACTGGGTTTATGCTAATGAGCGGACATCAGAGACCCTAGATAGCTTGAGGATGTGGCTGGTCATCAGAAAGACCAAGTGATCAGAGGGTTGGATCTTTCAGCCCCGCCCACTGATCTTAGGGTAAGAGGACAGGTGCTGGAGATTAAGCTCTGGAAAACTTTTGAACAAAATGATCTGATGAGCTTCCAGATTGGTGAACACAGGGAGGGGTTGGGAGGGCGGTGCACCAGGAGAGGGCATGGGGGCTCTGTGCCTCTCCCTTCCCACACCTTGCCCTACACATCTTTCCATTTGGCTGTTCATTTGTCGTCATTGGAATGCGCTTTGTAATAAGTCACCGATAGTAAGTAAACTGTTTTCCTGAGTTCTGTGAGTCATTCTAGCAAATGACTAAATCCCAGGAGGTAGGTTTGGGAATCTCTGATTTGTAGCTGGTTAGTAAGTAGCATAGGTGACAACCTGGACTTGCAACTGGTGTCTGAATTGTAGGGACAATCATATGGAACTGAGCCATTAATCTAGGAACGCCATGTAGATAGTGTGAGAACCAAGCTGAATTGTGGGGACATCCAGTTGGCATCGCAGAATTCCTTGGTGAGGGAAAGACCGCACACATCTGGTGTTAGAAGAGTTGAGAATAGAAGAGGAAAAACCCAGTCTTCCTTTCCAGTGAAGCATTTCGCTTTAAAATGGGAAACAGAAATTTTCCACAAAATGAGAATTTAAAATGATTGAAAGTAGATTTTTCTAGCTTTGCATAATAAGTAGTCTACAAGTAGAGTTAAAATATTTAATAGGTGAAACCATTAATCATTAAACAAAGTCAACCAGTAGCCTGAAAAAAGTCCTTAGAGAATGTTTGAGGGAATTTGCTAGAAGGATGAGACCTACTCCCTGCCCTCAGCCCCTCACAGTCCAGGAGAAGTGATACGCAAGTCAACACCTGGCAATCAATGTGGTGAGTACTACAAAGACTTAACGTACTACCACCGCAGTGTCAAAGAAACAACATGGCATAAATTGTGATACCTGGTTCTCTTAAAGAATGAGTAAGAATTTGGCAAATTCAGAAAGGCTATCTTGGGGATTAGTATGCACAAAGGCTTGACGGCATGAAACAACTTGGCGTGTTTGAGGGATTGCAAATAATTTGGTGTGTCTGGATTAGAAAGCGGTTATAATGGAATGGTAAGAACTGAAACTGGCAAGGTGAGCAAGAACCAGGCTGAATGTCGTGGAAGCCAGTGCAAAGAGTCTGGAGTTTGTGCTGAGAAATAATGAGGTTTGGTTTTTGCAAAGATTTTTTTTTTTTTTACTGGAGTGAGAAAAATGGATTGGATTGGAAGGAGGACTAAGTGCAGTGAAACAAATTCGAGACCAACTGCATTCATTCAGCAAAAGATGTCAGCTCCCACAAAGGCGATGCCCATTGAGACAGAGCGCGGGGATCACGTTCAAAATATATTGAAGATACAGAACCAGGGTGACAGCAACAGAGCAAAGGGAAGTGAGAGGCATACCAGATGAAGAATTTTCCTCAGATGCGTATATGAAAGGTAGAGTCAATCTTTCAGCATGGAAAAAAACTTGAAAAGAAACAGCTTTGAGAGAAAAGAAAGTGTGTTAAATTTTAGCTTGAGCTTCACACCCAAATGGGCAAAAAGATCCTCTTTGGGTTTGCCAGCGATATTGCTCATGCATTATTGATTAATTCTACTCCAGTACAGACCGGAGAGCATGCTCTTCCCAGGCTCATTTTAAGATAATTTTTTTCAGAAAAATAATGATCGAAGTTGAGCAATTAACTACCTTGGGACACACTCCACAAGTGTCTTAAGAAAATACGCAGGTTTTGGAATAATACTGATATTTGTACAACATTTTAGAATTCTTCAAGTATAGACTTTTCTATAACGTAAATCAGTGAAGGCTAATTTTGAATGTTGCATGTTAATCTTTCAAATTCATGAGTCTTAGGTTTTTCTTTCTACTCACACTACCGGTTACTGGTGTTTGTGGGTTTTAGCACACCTCCTTGTATCTAATACCAAGCATTTTTTTTTAATTGACCAGGCAGAGATTTCCCAAGTCCAACTGCAAAGGTTCACATTCCAGCTCAATCACTCATTACTTGTAAAATGAAGGAAAGTTACTTGACTCCTTGGCCTCTGTTACCTTCATTTGTACAAGGAGAAAATACAACTAAAGACCCCGTAGGGGACTGTGGGAATCAAATGCGTTAGAACACATAGAGAAGTCAGAACAGGACCGGCCTTCTGCTGAGCATGTGGGACGTGTTAGATCTTATCACTACCACGTCCCCTTTCCCCTACTTCCTTTATTATTTCCATTTTGCAGTACAAATACACAGTAGTATCTGTTGACAAGGCAGGTTAGATACACACTATCACCATGATGATGCCTTCAGTTCTTTGGTGTTTAATTAGCGTGAAGTATAAAAATCCAGAGAAGTCCTTATATTTTCCACCTGGGATATCTGATTGGGCTGGAGAAGGATGAGTCAGGTTGATGAAATATGGACGGATCACCCCACCCATCCTCCTGCTGTTCTATAAATGCCACTGACCGCTATGTTTCAGAAAGCGGCTCCAGAGGAGCACACTTAGGTATTCTTATTTCCCTGCCTCTGATTCCCCAGCCCTGTGAGGTGACGGCTGATTTACAACTGTCCGGTAACGTCTGGAATTCCAGACTCCCCAGGACAGCACTATTTTCAAGTTAATTTTGATGTGTTAATACGTGTTTACTGTGTCTGTTCATCAGGAGGTGATTTTAAAAGCTAGAAATAAAGCAGCAGCCAATGAACACTGTAGTCCTACTTACTGAGAAGAGCTAACAGGAAGCAAGCAACTTGTAACACGTTAACGAACATGTGATCCCTCACCCGAGAGGGGAATTTCACACTCTCAAAGTAGAGAGTACCCTGTGCCATCATCAAATTTGAAGCATGACGGCTATGGCACTGTGGCTGTTGGCAGCCAGGGCAATACTGTGGAATGAGGTAACTGGGGTAAGGAGAATGCTCCTGCAGGACTCCTGTGAAAATCATCAGTGCATGTTGATTTGGCTTCTCTTGTATGGAACAGAGGAGCCGCGATCTGGGCAACTAGTTAAATCGTGACTGTCACAAAGTTTGTAAAATGGCTACAAAGGTAGGATATACATGTATGTGCAGAAAACAGTTTATAATTGAGATCCAAAGCTCAATTATTCATTCTGGCCAGGAAATGTTAACATGGATTTTTTAAAAACACCTAATATTCTCTGGCAAGGGTGACCCTGCAGTACACACAATATATTGTACAAACATTTCGGAAGGAGTGACTTCTTTCAACCTCCTGAGGTTATATCAGAAGGACCCAATGCCTAAAGAAGTCCATGGTTTATCCAAATTCTCCCATCTAATTTGTGACAGAAATGAGATTAGAACTCACATCTCCTAACTTCCCATTCATTGGTCTTTTCTATCTGCAACTGGAGGTATCTAGTGCTGGGTTACTGTGTGCACGCGCATGTGTTTGAAATAAGAGAGTTACCCACTCTTAAACTCTAATTTTATATAATTTTACATTCTGAAGTATGTGCCTTCTGGCCTTCTGGAGAAAGGCAGGATATGTTCTAACTTGGATCTCTTTGAAAATTGGGCCCTTAAACACCTAAAAAATCCAATAAACAAGGGAGAAGTAGTAGGTATTAAAGATATATCATACTCCTTTGGCTCTTTCCATTACATACTTTTGACATACATACACTTATAATAAGATGGGCTCCTAAAAGGACTGGCTTAGGGTCCTGCGTTGTTAGGGAGAAAAAAAAAAAAACTCTAACTTTAAATCCAGTGCAAATATTGGGAACTAACAAATTTTTGGACATAATCAAGAAGCAAATATATAGCAGAAAAATAAAAGTAAACTACTTATGTAAGTACAGTCTCTGGAAGTTGAGAGAGTGCATTGAAATACTCCATGGATTTCTTAGCAGTGCGCTACTTTGAAACAGGGACAGATTCTGCATTGGCATGCATGGGAACTACCAGAGACTTTTTAATTTATTTTTTTAAAGAATGACAGTGTTACACAACTACAGACTGAGCTGCAGAAATTTGGGTAGTGCAGACAGGAGGTAAGAAAGGAAAATATGTGTGAGAAGGGAAATTTTATGTATCACACTATTAGCTAATAGAGTATAAAAACCATGCTACACCATACCTAAGGGTAGCGCAGTTTTACTTATCCTATAATCACACTTCCTAGAAATGATAACGCATAATACTCAGTGTCTCTCTCTCTTACTGTGACAGAATCATCAATAACACAACCGTTAAATATATTCTCTGTGGTGTCACTAAAGAGTTGACCTGTATATGACATTAATTCTCAAATCCCTAGGAGAAATAATAACATTTCCATCATGTTTGGAAATCTTTTCCCACTTTATGCAATTCTCAGAAAGACAGTCAGGGATATTTGATCAATGTTTTTAAATACCATAGGATCTCACCTTTAACTGGAACATAGTCAACAAAAGAAAAAAGCAAGTGAAATATAACCAGAGATGCTGAAAGTAAAAACAATCTGACAGTAACCAGAGGGAAGAGGAGAGGGGGTAATGGGGGGAAGGGTTTTCAAGAACTACTATAAAGGACACATAGACAAAACCAAGGGAGAGGGATGGAAACACGGGAGGGAGGGGGACCTGGCTGGGGTGGGGGTGGGGCAATGCAAACAACTGTAATTGAACAACAATAAAAAAAATAAAGGATTACGTTGTTCCATGTTTCTATGTTTTAAATGGTTTACTCTTACACTCGTCAGTCATTTTCCAGGTCACATTCTTTGGTGTATAATTGTTTTATAAAAGTAAAAGAAGAGAATAGTTTTGAAGTGCTACAAATCCTTGGGCACAGAGGATGGGGATCTGAAAGGTGACTTACTACAGACCAGAGCAGAACTGAACTGGTCTGAAAGGTCGTTCCTTCACCATGAATTTGATCATGATATTGAGTCATTAGTTGTGAAAATAGTGTTGGGAACCAAAATGGTTAGGGGTAGATTGTAGAGGGGAACATCTTACAGTTTGTGAAGCCATAAAGATACCTTGATTGCTAATTTCTAATCATCAAGCCTTCCAATGTTCCCTATGTGGAATTTTTTTCCTCTCAGTCTTTATGGGGATGCTTGAAGCCACACATAGTAGCCCCTCTGTTATATGTTATTTGTCCTTCTTTTTCTAACAAATTTTTACTAACTTTTCTTTGTACTCTCCCCCATGAAAATATAATTTAGAATTATTATTTTTAAATTCTATGTCCTTCCATTTTCTCTGCTTCTTCTGGGGTCAGTTTGTACATTCCATTTTTCATTTGTTTCTATAGGTCCTTCCTTTCATGTAGTTGCTTTTCCTCAAATATTTGGTGATCTTTTGTTGTCCATTTATGTCTCTGAATGAGAAACTCAGTTGATTATTTGGTAGCTGATTGGGCTTTTCTCTCCTTGAATGGCAAAGTTAAAGGTAGGGCTCATATAACTGGGAGCAGCCCATTCACTAGGAGGTTTGTCTTCTTTATGGTGCCTGCATGTGGAACAGGCAGGCAAGCTGGAGTTCCCAGTTGCTAAAATGAGAATAGCCTCTCCCTGGCAGTGGCATCCTTTAGTGTTTCTCTCTCCTGACAGGGCTGCCTCATTCCTTTAGTTTGGCTGCATTTCTGTCTCAGACCTCTGTACCTTCCCCGGGAACTCTCTCCCACCTCATGGTGAACCCCTTTCTTTGGAATGTATCTTGAAAATAGTAGCCTCAGGTTAATGCTGCTTTTCTAATTCAATTTGAAGGCTGCTATTTTCTAATTAAATTGTTAAACACGTTATTGTGTTAGTGCTCTCCCCAGTTCTTGGTATATTTTCACCCTATTTTTAGAGTTTCTGTGGATCCTGTCTTTTCTTCTCAGTGGAAATATTCTCATATACATATTTTGGGTTTCTTCAACTTTTGTCCATTCAAAACCACTGATTTCTTTCTTCTGAGTGAACCTCACCATTTCTGGCCTGCTGATGGTGACTTTTCTTGTTTGCCAATGTTGATGTGAGTGTACTACACATAATCTTTGTAGATTCCATCTGGTGGCTTTATAGGTGGAGACTGTCAGTCCCTGGGAAAACTCAGTACTTCTGACAACGAAAAGCATGCCTGGCTTCAAAGATTGCTAGAACTATGTCTCCTTGATAGGATTTGCCAACAAAATGTGGGGAGCTCATCCACTCTGGGGATATCTCAGAGCCACATGCCCTGAAAGAGACTCATGTTATCTTTCTCACACACACGATGCTTATAGCTACTGGCACTAAATGTGAAATTTGTTTGGATTGGTTTTTCTTTTCAAAAGAGCTCTGGAGCACCTGGTGATTTAACTGAGGCTGAAGTCGACCTGTGAAAAGATTAGAGTGAGACCACTGAGCAAAGGATAAGACCTAAAAATGTCATTTTCTTGCCTTCCCGTTTAAAACACTTTAAAAAATTTTACCTGGTAAATTGCACTCCATCTATGACCTTCCGCTAACTCTACATTCAAAATAATTATTTCCCTCTTTCTTTTGATGGAAACTGATTCATATAATTTTACCTTTTTTTTAGCCTAATATTCCTGGAACATTGAGGAAGAATAGTGTTGAGGAGGTCTCATGTGTGAAGCTCTTTCCAGTATTTCTCTGGGCATGTGCATTTTCACACTCTACCACTGTGGAACCCAAGGTCTCCTTCCAGACCTCCTCTTGAGGCAGAAGAAAAGACAGAGAGAGGAAGGGGGAAAACATGTCTTTGAAGGAAGATTGAGGCCCAAGATGTGGGCTTAAGCTCACATAAAATACAAATCATTTCTTCAGGGAAGCCTGTAGATGAACCTCATCAAACTTCAGCCCTCTTCCCCTTTGTTTATTTTCTTCATAATAATCACAATTTCCAATGACTTGTCTCCACTTATGTTGCTGTCTCCTCTGCTAATATGTACTCTCATAATATGTAAAATACGTGAGTTACCTGTATACTGTTTGAATTGAGAGGCATATTTTTTTTTTCTGTGGAACTGAAACCTTTTATTTTTAGTATTCTTATTTAGAATTGCAGGCTACCTTTCCATTCAGTTTTTTAGGACAAGAAAAAAGAAAAAAAAAACTGTTTTAAAGAGGATGTACGTTTTCATGAGTCAGTACGCTCCTGGGGTTCAGTGAGGGGTTCTTACTGCACTCCTGGGTGTGCCCGATGTTACCCCCACACACCAACTGACAGACGGCCCCGTCCTACACATGCAAGCGGCTGCTTCCCCTGGCCAGCAGAGCTGGCCATGGTCCCCAAGTAAGCCCCCTCAAAGGAGAGCTCTGTGTTTACAGCCCCAAGGACTGGGGTGGTGAGCACAGGGCCCTCTGACCTCGGTGACTGCAGGCCCCTCACATGCTGGAAGGCCTGCCCTTCCTCTGTCGGGAGGAGAAACTGAGGCTAGCAGAGAGCAGGAGAATGCTGGTCCTACTGGGGACCATGGCACAGACAGGGTGGAAGTGTTACCTTCTGACCCAAAATGGCACGAGGCCTATCCATTCCCTGCCCCACTATCCTGTACTGAAAAAGCCCAGGTTGAGCACCTCCCCATTAATATTCTATAAATAGGACTCCTGTCTACAATGGGAAAAAGGGAATCACAGGAACAAAACAACAAGGACTTAAAACTGGAAATAAGCTCCTTTGTCGCTGAAGTTCAGAATCCCAAACTCCCTCTAGACCAAAAAAAGTATCTTATCTGCATTCTGACGCTATTTCCTGTTTTGCTCCTCATAGGGCAAAGACTTGAGGCTTGCTGATGAAGTCTAGGTGCCGTGACAAAATGACTGTCACAGCCTCCTCTGCTGTGCAAGCCCTGAAAACAGAAGTCACTGCCGTGGTGGTCCGGACTCATGAATTGAGAGGCTTAGTTTTTTCAACTGAGGTAAAATTCATGCAACGTAAAGTTAACCATTAACTATGTGGACGTGTACAAAATAAGTGTCATTCAGTACATTCATAATGTTACACAACCATCACCTGTATCTACTTCTAAGATATTTTCATCATCCCCAAAGGAAACTCATACCCATTAGCGAGCAATCCCTATTTTCCCACTCCCACAGTCCTGGACAGCCACCAATCTGCTTCTGTCTTCATGGATTTGCTTATTGAGAAGATTTCACATAAAAGGAGTCATCCAACGTTGTGAACTGCTGTGGCTGGCTCCATTTACTTAGCATCATCTGTTCAAGGTCTGCCCATGTTGCAGTAGACATCATTCCTTCTCTTGGCTGAATAACAGCCCGTTGTAGGGATATGCCACATTTATTTGATTCATATATAAACTGATGGGCATTTAGGTTTGTTTCCATATTTTGGCTATTGAGAATAATGCTGCCACAAACATTCACGTACAAGTATTTGTGTACTTAATTTCCATAGTTTTGGTATATTCCTAGGGATAGAAATGTTGGGTCATAGGGTTATTCTACCTGTAAATGTTTGATGGATCAGGGCTTCTAAAAGAAAACCAAAAACAAACTAAGCAAACAACTAGAACAGAAACACAATCACAGAAATGGAGATCACAGGGAGGGTTATCAGCAGGGAGGGGGAGGGGTAGAATGGGGGAAAAGGTACAGGGAATAAGAAGCATACGTGGTAGGTACAAAATAGACAGGGGGAGGTTAAGAACAGTGTAGGAAATGGAGAAGCCAAAGAACTTATATGTATGACCCATGGGCATGAACTAAGGAGGGGATGCTGGTGGAGGAGGATAAGGGGGAGAAAAAAATGGAAGAACTGTAAGAGCATGATCAATAAAATATACTTAAAAATGTATTAAAATGGCCCTGGCTGGTGTAGCTCAGTGGATTGAGCGCGGGCTGGGAACCAGAGGGTCCCGGTTCGATTCCCCGTCAGGGCACATGCCTGGGTTGCGGGCCAGGTCCCCAGTAAGGGCCATGTGAGAGGCAACCATACATTGCTGTTTCTCTCTCTCTCTGTCTCTCTCCCTTCCCCTCTCTCTAAAATAAATAAATAAAATCTTAAAAAAATGTATTAAAATGTTTAAAATTCTTTATCTCCTTAGGAACACTCCAGTTTCTGCTGGTGCACGGAGAATAATCTGTTACAAGAATTTGTCCACTGTGATGGCCTTTTGAGACTACAGATTTAAAAGTGCTAATGATTTTCATAAGTGCTTAGAACGCTGTTAGTCATATAGTAGCCGCTCAGAATAGCTGTTTGTTCCATGAATGAGTTAGCTATGAGTTCATGGCTACACAGTTCTGATTATATACCCTTTTGCTAATCCCTCTAAATAGCTCTCACCTACACCCACTATCGTCATTTTGACTCCATTTCATTGGATGCTTCTTTGACACAGCACACAGTTCCTGACAGCGGATGTGTCTTCTAGGCCGGGCAAAAAAAAAATCACAACACGGCGGTAACGGCAGTAAAGATTCTCTAGCTCTGAACAGCCACCTGTAATCCCCTGATTATATCCATCTCCCACCCTGCATACAATAGATCCTCTTCAAATGGTAGCTGACCTTCTTGATTGGAGACTTAAGGGAAAGAAGGACAAATGAGTGGGCCACCTGTGGGTCAGCTGCAAATCACTTTGTTCTCTCCAAGCATCACATGGGCAGCTTTTTCTAAAGTGATTGGAATAGTTCCGGTACTGTTCTATCTTGTTCCTGGACATGGGTTGGAGAAGAGGTGAGCTAGGATTCAGATGCTCAACTAATCCTATCCCCCACCTTCTCATTTTCAAATGAAAATTCCAGGGAAACTTCCAACAGAGAAAGAGAAAAGGAATATTGATCTTTAAAGAAGACAGAGAACTACCAGAGGTCAGTGAAATTATACCGATTCACAAATAGATGTTTTTAGAGTCCGATTTATGTTTTTGAAAAATCAAAAAATATGCCTTTTCCTCTGCTGCATGTAAACCAAATCTAGGCAATATTATGGAACAATTCACATAATCGCTGTTTCATTTCCTACAAACACTTCTCTAAATATTTTTGAAATGTCACAATGGCATATGTTTTGTTCAGTTGTACTTTGCAAGTCAGTATTTCTTGGTAATAGCTTTGCTTTCCACTTAAAATGTGTAAGGAATATATAAAATTAACTCTGAAGATAGTAAATAACCTTAATTATAATGTACATTTATATCATATTCTTAATGACATGTATAAGACAAAAACGTAACCTATTCCAGAAAACTGACAGATGGGAATATTCCCAAGCCCTGGAAATTGGTGTAGTTTTAAAGACATGATGTTGACATTCAAAACCAGAGTTTCATGTAAACGGTGATCTCTTTGACCATAGCAGAGCTAGAAAATCACCCAATTCCTGCAGACGGAAAATACAGTATGGTGTCCATTTCTGGGAAAACTCTTACTCACCCAAGAAAGGTTTGGGGGAATGGAAATAAAAGCTAAAATTGTTCCCTGAGGAAGAGACTGCAGTCACCTCTCTACATGTTCATAGCACCAGCTTAGCCCTCTGATTGGAAGGTAACACGTGACATCACGCTTGCTTTACCCACCGCTTTCTAATTTCTTATTTTTCAATACTTTCACTTCCTTTTTCCCTGCTATGGTTTGAGATAGTTTCATTGTATGTAAATTCAGCATATGGCCTCAAACTTCTCAGAGTAAAGGCATTCCATTTCATTAAAGAAAAAAAAAACTATTAAGGCCAGCGGGGCATGGTCAATGTATTACAGGAATGAATATATAACTATTATTTATTAAAGGAGTGAGTTAACTATCACTTATTGAGCATGTGAAATTCATTCATTCTGTCAGTACATATTTATTGAGCAAAGACTAGGGGCCTGGCCCAGCTGGGGATGAAGTAATGAATAAGCAAAGTACTTGCTTACATGGAGCTTACATTCTATTGAGATGAAATGGGGCGGGGAAGAACACTGTGCATAAAGCTTTGTACTGTTATACTTCAAATCCATTAGGATGGCTATTAACAAAAATGGGAAACAACAAAGTTTGCGAAGATTTGGAGAAATTGGAACCTTTGTACATTGCTGGTAGGCATGTAATGTGTTCCAGCCAGCAGCTGTGAGAAACCAGGCTGATGGGTCCTCAAAATTTAAACACAGAATTACCATGTGATCAAGAAATTCTACTCCTAGGTACACAGCTAAAAGAATGGAATGCAAAGGCTTAAGCAGATACTTTTATACAAATGTTCATACTAGGTTACTTACAAGAGCCAAAAGGTGCAAACAACTCAAATGTCCATCAAAAGTTAAAAGGATACATAAAATGTGGTATTGCATATATACACAATGGAATATTATTTGGCCTTTAAAAGGAATAAATTCTGCCACATGCTAGAACATGGATAAAGCTTGAGAACACTATGCTAAGTGAAGTAAGTCAGACACAAAAGGACAAATATGATATGAATTCACTTAAATTATGTACCTAGAATAAGCAACTTTATTCTAAAAGTAAAACAGCAATTATCATGAGCTGCAGAAGAGGAAGGAGCGGGGAGTTATGGTTTAATGGGTACAGGGTTTCTGTTTGGGATGATGAAAAATTTCTGGATACAGACGGTGGTGATGCTTGCACAGCACTGTGAAAATACTTAATACCACGAAATTGTACCATTAAAAATTATTAAAACAGCCCTGGCTGGTGTAGCTCAGTGGAATGGGCATGGGCTGTGAACCAAAGGCCCGCCAGTTCGATTCCCAGTCAGGTTGTGGGCCAGGTCCCCAGTAGGGGCCATGTGAGAGGCAACCACACATTGATGTTTCTCTCCCTCTCTTCCTCCATCCCTTTCCTTCTGTCCAAAAATAAATAAATAAAATCTTTAAAAAAAATAAAGACGTTTTAAAAAAATGGTTAAAACAGTAAATTTTATGTTATGTACACTTTATCACAATTAAAAATATTAAATTATATCCTTTATATGAGTGGATTATATATGTAAATTTTATGTAAATAAAGCTATTATTTTCAAAAAACTTATAGGCATTATCTCATTTAATCTCCCTCTATAGAATCTCATTTAACCCTCTCACTCATTTTAAATACCATCTCTATGTTTTGTCTCCTGTATTTGTAGCTCTAGCTCTAAAGCCTCTCTGAAGTTGAGATTTCTATACCCAGTTGCTTATCTATCACACCTATTTGAAATATTAAAAAATTACTTCAGACTTAATGTGACCCACGAATAAACTTTTATTTCAACCTTCAAATCTATGCTTCTACTTGTCTCCCCTACCTCATCGGCACCCACACCATTCATCCAGTTTCTCAAGCAAAGTGGCTAGAATCCTTTGAAGACATTATAGTCTTACACCAATGGAAAAGGCGTGCAGTATTTGAGGGGGTACTAAAAACTCAATATTAAGTTAAATGTTATATGAATGCAATATTTAGAAAAGCAAGTTAATAGCAAAACTCAATAAAAATAAAAGTTGTAATTTTTTAGTATACTGCACTGTTTTGTATTTATCCTTTCATTGTCACCAATTGATAGTTTCTGGATTTCATATCTTTTCTTTAAAGTCTAAGTACCACAGGAGATGGAGTCTTCTCTGCCTTATTCACCACTTTATTCCATAAATAGGTTTTCTAATTTCTAGGCTCTCCTGCCAACTGACTTTAGCGTTGGATTTTTTCCAAGAGAAGATCCTGCTATAAACATACTTTGTAATGCAAACACTGTTACATAACATTTTACTACTGTTACTATTGTATTATCTGCACTGATGATATCACTCCTTAGATTGTCCCCGTCCCTACCTCTCTTGAAACTTCCCACTTACGCCCAATGTTTCACACACTCTTCATTATTTATCATATTTCACCACTTGCTAAATATGGAAGTCACCACTTTTTAAAAGTTTAATCTCTTTTCTAGCAGCCCCTCATAAAAGAGATAAATCACATAATTCTTTATGTTTCATCTCTGAGAATATAGTCCTCTTCCAATTCTGTTCTCCAGATTCAACTTCTCATTTACATAGAAAGGGTCAGTAGCACTAGAATGGCATTTCTGGAAGGGAAGTCCCATATACGTGAAAGTAAGTTAAACCTGTCTCATGTTATTGCCAGAGAGAGCTGCAGTTGATGTGAGGCCTACCGTGGAAGGCATCCCTCCATGTAGCAGTGGGAGGAAAAATAAGTAAAGAAACACCATGAGTCAGGGCTTGTCTGTTATTAGCTCTGTTCTCTTTTCTTAATTTTAGATGGGTCAATCATCCAGGGGATTCTAAAAGTACATAGTTAGTCCTGGCTGGTGTGGCTCAGTGGACTGAGTGCTGGCCTGTGAACCAAAGGGTCACCGATTGGATTCCCAGTCAGGGCACATGCCTGGGTTGCAGGCCAGGTCCCCAGTAGGTATGTGAGAGGTAACCACATACTGATGTTTCTCTCCCTTTCTCCCTCCCTTCCTCTCTGTCTAAAAATAAATAAATAAATTGTAAAAAAAAAAAATAAAAGTGCGTATTTAGATACTTGTGGATGTCCATAGCTGTGTCCGTGGAACAGACATTATGAAATTCAGTAGTCTCAGAAGAAGGGACCATAAGAAAAACTCTTCTCCCTAGCCAGAGAGGAGGTAGAATAATTACATAGGAGAGTTTGCTACATTCCTGTCAATAATATAAGATTATTCCTCATGTTCTTCTCAAATGAAGCAACTGTTGAAAAGAACTGAAAGTGGCCTTATTGTATACATGATCTGCAGTTACAATATCTGCTTTTCCCTTAAAAGTCCATTATGATCACAGCATGAAAAAAAGGGAGAACTCTTATAGAATAGGGGAGTTCAACTCCATTATATTCAGTCTTATTAACATGCAGCGTTTTCCCAAATTATCCTCATACACATGTGAAAATATCATAATGATGAACTGGACATCTTTTCCATAACTGCTTTTACAAAGCTACAATTTGTGCAGCAGCACTGTAATCATTCCTACTCTCAAAACCCTTCTGTTCACTAGTTTGTAAAATACAACTGTAATTGACTGCCTTGGTGGCTAATTTACAGAAGCTATTACACTGCTTCTGGATTCCACCTTTCTTTTACTGATATGCATTTATTTGGAATCCAAATTATACAAAGTATCACTGCATAATTTCACTTTGTAGTTCCTGATGCCATTATTGACCATTTATTGTATGTATAATGTATAAAGCACACAACATGCATAAGTCATTGATTTTTGTGGCTTTGGGTATGTTCCTTTCTTATTTGTCAAATAAAAGTCTTCATGAAGGCTTGCATCTTCTTCTAAAATTTCAAAATAAAGTACTGATAGTATCATTAGACCTGTTAAATGTATCTGATCCATTACTGCATTATTTTCTTAAAGATTTTATTTACTATTATTTATTTTTAGACAGAAGGGAATGGAGGGAGAAAGATCAATGTGAGGTTGCCTCTCATGTGGCCCCCCTGGGGACCTGGCCTGCAACCCAGGCATGTGCCCTGACTGGGAATCAAACCGGTGACCCTTAGGTTCACAGCCCGCGCTCAATCCACTGAGCTACACCAGCCAGGGCCCATTACTGCATTATTCAGAGAGTTTGTACAGAGGTATTGTGTTTGTGTGCACGTGTGTGTCCTCTCTGTCTGCCCATGATTTGCCTCTATCCCTTTACTAATACAAAGCTTTCAGTGGTAATATAAACTGCTCTTTTCGCTTTCTCAGCATATCCTCATCCTTTCTCTACTATGGTCTGAATTTTCTCACCGATATTTCTCAGAAAACGTTGTTGCTAGGGTTATCAACAATCTCCTGGATTTCAATAGGAAGCTGTCTTGAGCACAATATGACATTCAATGTTATTTATGTCCATTCATGTTGATATTTTATTAGAAGGCCTCTTCCCGGTTTTCCTTTTGTGCCTCTGTTCATTCTGTCCTTTTCTGCTACATGCTAGAATTTCTCTAAGATTTTGTCCTTGCACTTCATTTTCTCTCAAGTGCTCTTATGCTACCAAGTGCTACTCAAAGTGAGTATTGCTGCTCCCACTGATGGATAACAGTTGTGTGCTGGCAGTATACAAAATAACAGAGCAAATGTTGCACTTTTTAGAAAAAAAATAAAAAGTGAGTACATTTTCAATAAGTACAGGCCAATGGTGGACTATTCCCATATATGAGCCCCACCCACCCGGAAGCCAAATCTGGGGCAAATCTATTACCAGGTTCTTTGCCATCCATAGACATTAGAACAATTGACAATAATTTGAACATCTGTTTTCCCACACAATTAGCTAACATGGTAAGCCATGAAGTGTTTTCAACCTTGACAATCTAATAGGTAAAAATATGGTCTTTTATATAGATATATAGCCTCCAGTTAAGAGCCTGGCCCAGCCGACCTTGGGTTTTGACTTGTGAGACCCTAAACTGATGCTGCCCTGTGTTGTGACCTACAGAACTTTGAAAAAAATGGGTGTTGTTTTATGCCACAGAGTTTGTGGTAAGTTGTTATGGCAGCAATACAATACTAATAGAGTTCCCCATGGAGAACAGGTATAACCACAATTAGCATAGGGTCATAAAGGATAGAATAGAAAGAGACAAGAAAAAGGTTCAGAAAGAACACAAGAGAAAAGACAGGAAGAGATTATCCAACATACTTATAACTGGTTTCCCTGAAGGAGGAAAAAAATAAATAAATCAAAGGGACAGAGGAAATATGTTAAGATCGTAAATTAAAAATATGTTAAGATCATAAAAAAAACTTTGTTGAAATAAAATCTCTGAATTTACATATCAAAAGGACCCAATCATATACCTGGAAAAACTGAGAAAGAATGGTAAATTCCCAAAAATTATCTCAGTAAAGTTATTGCACTTTTGTAAAAAAGAAAATGTCCTCTGAACTTCCAGAAGATAATGGACAAGTTTTTATATAGAAAAGAAAACACAAAATGCAACAACAGCAGAGCAAAATTTTCAAACAGCTAAAGAAAAGAATAGAATGTGAGCCAAGATTTTATAACAAGCAAGGTTTTAAAAAAAATCTCAGGAAATATCGTAGATATGAACCCTTCCTATAAATAGAGACTTTTACCATGAAAAGATATTGAAAGATTTGGAAAAATTTTGGTAGTGAACATACATATTTGAAGATCTGGTACTAACATAAGGGCAGCATTAAGGTTTACGGAATAATGTACAAAAGTTTTTGCTGTGATGAAGTAGAGATGGCACAACTGAAAAATGCAATGAGAAGAGAAAGAAATATAGACTAACTTGACTTAATGAACATACAGGTGGGAATTGAAATATTATTTAAAGCTGACATAAAAGTAAAAAACCAAATAAGAAAAAAGAGAGAACTAAAAGTGATTATAGAAAGGTATCAGTATAAACTTAACTTATGGGAACAAAAAAAGTGAACACAAAATATAACATAAAATAGCATGACAGAACTGTAAGATCTTTTCACATTAATGATTTTAGCTCTGTTTTAAGTATAATGCAACTATTCTCTCCCAATTTATCATTTATTTTTTTTAATTTATTTTTTTATTTTTAAATTACTTTATTGTTGTTCAATTACAGTTATTTGCATCCTCTCCCTCCCCTCCCCCCACCTCCCCCCCAGCCTCCCTCCTCCCCCTTAGTTCCCTCCATGTGTCCTCTACAGTGATTCCTGAAAACGCTTCTCCCCATTGTCCCCTCCCCCCTCTCCCCTGTCTATTGTTAGACTGTTCTTAATTTCAATGTCTCTGTTTATGTTTTGCTTGCTTTCTGTTTTTGTTGTTTATGATCTAGTTAAAGGTAAGATCATATGGTATTTGTCCCTCACCTCCTGGCTTACTTCACTTAGCATAATGCTCTCCAGTTCCATCCATGCTGTTGCAAAGGGTATAAGCTCCTTCTTCCTTTCTGCTGCGTAGAATTCCATTGTGTAAATGTACCATAGTTTCTTGATCCATTCATTTGTAGATGGGCACTTTGGTTGTTTCCAGCACTTGGCTATTGTGAATTGTGCTGCTATGAACATAGGAGTGCAAAGGTTCTTTTGAATTGGTTTTTCAGGATTCTTAGGGTATATTCCCAGTAGTGGAATTGCTGGGTCGAAAGGCAGTTCCATTTTCATTTTTCTGAGGAAGCTCCATACTGTTTTCCACAGTGGCTGCACCAGTCTGCATTCCCACCAACGGTGCAGTAGGGTTCCCTTTTCTCCACATCCCCTCCAACAGTTATCCGTTGCTTTGTTGATAATGGCCATTCTGACTGGTGTGAGGTGGTATCTCATTGTGGTTTTAATTTGCATCTCTCTGATGGCTAATGATATTGAGCATCTTTTCAT
>PVJI01022444.1:0-25162 GCA_004026765.1 Micronycteris hirsuta | reverse complement strand
AGAAATCACTGGAAGCTGAGCTGTTAATTCAATTGCAGCTTTGCTTTTTTTAAATAGTAGTCATTTGTTCAAACAAAGAAATGCTTATCAATGGAAATGATAACTGAAAAATCTCCTCAGCTTTCATGCTTACCTACTATTTTCTGGTGGTACTAAATCCCAGTTTTAAGTCCAAAAGAAATTAAACTGAATATCTTTTCCATTTCCCACTGGTAATTTAGAGTTTTTCTTTGACACCCCTTCTTTGGTTCTATCCACTTCCATCACATCACGGGTATTAACCTCTATTCATCCCCACTGTCTGCCTTTATTCCCACTCAGATTTCACCCTCTCTTTTTCCTTAGTGTTTTTCTTTATTCCTTTCTCTCCCTTGCTCCTGATCTTCAGAGAAGCTACCACAGAAATGTTTCCCTATTGTCTGCATACATATGCAATAAATGGTTATTCGGGCCTTGGAGAACTAATACCCTGGAGAGCCACCATGCTTGATTAGTATGTGGCAGGCATAGCCACCATGGTATAGAAAAGTGTTCTAAGGACTGTGTTTGCCCACATATACTTTTTCTGTTAATGGCCTCTTTGGTCCATTAACATTGTTATATTATGTTTTGGACTTTATTTTTATTTACAGAAAAGTATGTTTATAGTGTCATGTTGCTGATAGGCCCTGATGCAGCCTTTCCCAACTTTCCACTTAACTATCACTGGTGAAAGAGCATAAAACAAGCAAACATAACCTTGGTAGAAAATAAGACTGATAGCCTTTAGCAGGATTCCTTCAGGAATTTCTACTGATTATGAGGCTGATGGAGCTGAATTGAGAATACAAAATCATTGGTTAACATTGGATTTATGTACCAGTGAAAAGGCCTGAGCAGCTATCTCCTGGGGGCCATGTGCTTTTTGACATGTTCAAAATTCTGTAGTTGATCTTCTCTTTTATACCAACATTTAAAAAATCTTCATAGACTGCAACTCCCAGAAATTTACTCTTCTTGTTTAGTGCTAGAGGTAAGGAATAAAATCCATCCCTGGTGGTAAGCACCCCACTCCCACAACCCAGTCGAAACACACCACCAGACTGTGTGAGTAGAGGCAAGAAGAGCTTGTCTAGCTAGCACTGAGTGCATAGATTATGGCTTTTCTTGTACTCTTCCTTTGATAGGGTTTTGGGATTGAGAAAAATGCAAAGACAGAGAAAAAAAATCTTACCCATTCACTTAAAGTAGTCCAGGATGAACACTAACTATACACTGAAAGTGTCCAGACCAACCTGCACCACAGAGTAGAAGTGAGAAGGTGATTATTCAGAAACTACCACACATGGGGCGTTGCCAGCCAGGAGTCATAGAGATTGTCTGTTGGCCGATTCTAAGTATAGATAACTTTCCCCCAGTTCTCGAGTTAACACAAAGATGCCCAAAATGGCAGTCCAGGAAATGGTAATGTTAATAGTGAGTAGGTGTTGTTTTAAATTTTTTTATTTAGAACATACAAGTTATACATGAACACAAGCTTGTACGGGATAAGTAAAATAATATAAAAATACTTAGATTAAAAGTTTTAATTAGAGATTATGCTCTCTAATCTCACCACCCCAGAAGTAAGTACAATTATCCTTTTAGTGTTTGTTCTTTTAAATAATTTTTATACATATACACACTACTTACACACACAAAGATAGATATTTTAAAATATAAATTGCAGTATTTTGGTCATATCATTCTGAAATGTCTTTTCATTTAAAAATGTATGTTAGAGATTTTGTTTCATATTGTATCATATATATATTTACTGTATTTTTAATAGCCGTGTACTATCCCATTGTTTGGTTACTCAATAGTTTATATTATCATACACCTACAGGTGGACTTTTCTATGGATTCCAATATGGGATTTTTATAAATAATGCTACAATGAACTGCCTCCTTGTTTTTGTGTACTTGTATAAGAATGTCGGTGGGATAGAATCCTGGAAGGGGAATTGTTGGATTAGATGGTACACACATTTTGCATTTTGACAGATACTGACAAATTCCCTCTAAAATAGCTACCAATTTCTTTTCTCATCAATGGGCTAATGAAAATGCCTGTATCTCCAATATTTAGACCACCAACGGAGATTATCAAACTTGAAAATTTTTATTTACTTGTAGGTGACAGGTAACCTGCAAAACTATGATTAGCAGTGAAATTAAATGCCTTTTAATGTGTTTTACTGTTGTAAGCATCTCTAAATTTAAATCTTATCTTTAAAATCTAAGTTAATTTTTATTTTTAAACTTGAGTTATTGATTCTAAAATTTATTTAGAAGAATAAATGGGTAAGCTGGTAAAATTTTGAGGAAAAGAAAAAGTGAATGATAGTGAAAGAAATAATTTGTTTTGTAAGATATTAAATATCTGATACACCTCAGTAAACAGTCTATAAATCAACAGACAACATAGTAGTACAATGAGAATGGCTATAAAAAACTCAGTAAATGAAATTGTCTAGAGTATGATAGAATGAAACCAAAATCAATGAAGAATTAAATCATTTCTCAACAATGATTTTATTAATTATTTAAAATCATAACAAAAGTAAATTGAAGTCATAATGAAATAGCAAAATTATAATAAAACTAGAGGAAGAAAGTATAGCGCCAGGAAATGGTAACACACACACACACGCACACATATATATGGTTCTGGACTTGGGCAGGTATACTAGAACAAATGCTATAGTAAAATGCATATTTTAATGTATTAAATTTAAATATTTTAATGGTAAAAAATAAATGCACCATATAAAAGTCAAATGGCACTGAAAACTGAGAGAAATATTTGCCACAAATATGATAGACATGGGGTTAATTTCATCAATATTTAAAGGAATTTCTCAAATCCATAATTAAAAAAAAACCTAACACCTTAGTAGAAAAGTGAATGAAGAGCATGAATGACTAAAATGTAAATTCTTTCCTATGAAGGCTGCTCCAAGAAGAGCAAACAGCTGATGGAAATTGGGCATTTCAAAGTTGACAGATGAGTACTTTTTTTGTATAATAATGCTGTTGTTCGTTTTGACGGTAATGGAAAACATTCTTGTTTTAAAGAGTACAATATTAAAAGGTAGTATATGACAAGCTACATTTTTACAATTAAGTAACTTCAAGATCTATTAAGGAAAAGAAAATAGATTCACAAAGGCTTATGGGCACCAAACTATGATCAGAGGTACAGCATTACAATCACGTAGTGTAATGAAACTACATAGTAGTTTCAAGTTTTAGCCAAATAAAAAGAAAAGGCAATAAAAATTTACTTATATATAGATATTGTGTTGCTGATTTTGTTTTAAAGGTACTGTTCCTTTATAGCATGGAAACTCTTTTATTTGTCATGAAAATATATTAATCAGTAAAGGCTTCCTGTAAAAAAAAAGTTTCACACTTTACTGCTGACTCACAATCTCATCTTGGTCCTTAATACCTTAGTGGTGAAATGAGGTAGGGTACATACCAGAGGAAACACACATATGACTCAGTTTCCCTGGTTCTCAGCAGTCTTTCCAAGGAGAAGAGGAGGAAAATATGAGTTTGTGCAAGCTGGAGGAGCCTTAGGCTTGCCTGGCCCCACTAATGCACAGGAAAGAAGTATTCTGAAGAGAACCCTAACAGTGTGTTGCCAGAGATGAGGAATTCGCGATCTCTTCAGTGTGGTGGCCAGGAGTGAACTTGGCTCTGATCCATGGTAGTACTTCCTGCTCTTGGAAAGAGCCTTGTGCTGCCATTAGCTGCAATTCACTAATGCAGATGCTAACAGTATACCCTAAGAAAAATAAATAAAAAAATTATGTAAAAGGATATATATTGAGGCATTATTAAAAATGGAAAAAATTAGAAACATTCAATTAAAAGAATGTTTAAATAAATTATGGCACCTTCATAAGGTAGAATATTATTATAGCCATTTAAGACTTGTGTTTTTAAAGATCATTGAATCAAATGGGAAACATTATTATGTTAAGTGAATAAAGCAGGGTTCAAAATGGCATTTATAGTATGAGCCCATTTTAGAAAAAGAAAGAAAATAAGTGCACAGGAAAAAAATCTAGACAATTTAAAAGAAAATTTAACAGTATTTTATAGTTAGATGGTATTATGTGGATTTATATTTTTATGCATTCCTTTTCCCCCAAAAATAATCTACTGTGAGAAAACATAAGAAGTGTGTAAGTGTATATATATATATATATATACATCTTTATACACTACATTGAATCTCACAAGAAGTAATTCTTTTATTTCATATATATGTGATCCATTATAGAGAAAAGCAGAAACTTCAGTTTTTGCATTTAAAAAAAACAAGCAAAACTCATTTTAATGACCATGTATTAATGTCAGTAAGCTTACCTGAGGGAGTCTGTTTCATTGTATTCCTATTTAAATGATGGATTTCACATTTTACTGCTGTCTTGTTCTTCTTAGAATATTCTGGTACATAGTAGTGTTCAAAGTAGCATTTGAAGATGATTAGGCAGAAATGTCTAGGAAATAAAGATGTGGTATTTATCAAGTGTGAAGGCTAAGTGAACATGGATACTTGTCTAACAAAATTGCTGTTGCTTATGCTTAATTTTCTCACGTATGTTAGGACTGTCTGCCTCTATTTAAAAGAAACTACTTATAAAAGTGTCCACATGAAGCTTCTATAAAAGATAAAAATTCACATACACATACTGTCCCAAATGCTGACTAAAACAGACAATAAGAAGCATACATGGTGGAAGGGTGGGGGTGGTGAGATTAAAGAATATTACCAATGTCAAGGAAGATTTGTCAAATATAGTCTGATTTAAAATTAATTAGAAGAGGACACCAGGAATTGGAATAAATTTTCCCTTCTCAGGACTCTGTGTAGTGTTTCTTTCTGGAAGTGGAGGAGGTTTAGAAAAGCCCATTAATAGCTTTCAAATTAAATAAGCAGGGACTGGGTGGGGGACAGGTAAATGAAAGAAGGAGAGCATCTACTGAAAGCTTATTTCTGAATGGCAAGCATGAGTTCTTTTCTACCCAATAAGAATTTCCTATAGGAAATATAAGTTGACTCTAAAACAGCAGGCATGGAACATCTATAACCTTGGAAAATCAGAAGTGAGGGCAAAAATAAATGTCAAAGAGCAATTTCTGCAATGAAAATCAATAGCATAAGGAAGATCAACTCTCTGGAAGTGTAAATTGATATAACATCTATGGAAGGAAATTAAATAATAGCTAATATATTAAAATAGCAGATTTTCTTCTATTGGAGAAAATCTTCAGAATTGGAGTAGATATACTTTTTCCTGTTTCTTTCACTAAGTACAAATAAAAGCCCTGGACATTATATGTAGAAAAAGTACAAGATTCTGAAAGGTGAAGAAGAGAAGGAGCAGACTGATTAGAGACATCAGGACCAGAAAAATGACCCAGTGGTCCATTTCCTGTATTTTCTTTTTGCCTTATATCCAAAACTTGATACTGAAGAAGCCAGCAACCTGGAAATTCTGTTGGCTACAGGAAAAAAAAAAGCTGCAATAAAGTCTACTTTTTCCACCCAGAAAAGTAAGTAACAGATAGCATAGAAAGAGAAAGAGAATATTTTTATAGAATAACTTATCCATTCCACCAAACATCACCGCCTCCCCCCCCAAAAAAAACCCTAGCCTTCCCCTACCCATTTCAGGAAAAGCTGAGTGGGGAGTCTAGACTTTTACCTTCCAGAGACTATATCAACATTCCTGCTGAGGAGATTCTGAGACCAAGTACGGAGCTAGGACTTTCATCCCCATTGGCCAGTAATGAGTTGTTCCTCTCCTTGTCCTTGCTGCAGTATCAATGGAGATGACTTGAGACATCTTGAATTTTACCTCTATCTGGCAAAAAATAGGTACCCCTTCCTCTTCCTACTGACATTGTAACTGAAGAGACCTTGTGAAGACTCAGGACTTTTTCTATTAGGAAACCACATTGGGAGCCAAAATCCCTAACTCACCCAGCAGTCATAAGAAACTCCCACTTAGGTTGTACAGGGAGGCCAAATGAGGAGCCTGGACTTCTACCTTCACTTGGTAATAATGTCAGATCAGTGTCAAGGAAAGCCAATTAAAACATAAGGTTTAAATAAGATCCAGACTCTCAGAGAATAATACAAGAATTTTCAGGTTGCAGCTGAAAACCACTCTTCATACCAAGATCCAGAAAGATCTTTAATTATACAAAAAAGATACTCAGTAGATGCCAACCCTGAAATGACAGTCAGAATTATCCTAAGAATTTTAAAGCAGCCATGATAAAAAATGCTTCCCCAAGCAACTACAAAACTTCTTGAAATAAATGAAAATTTGAAAGCCAAGCAAAGAAATATAAAGTCTCAGGAAGGAAATATAAATTATAAAGAAGATCCATATGGGAATATTAGAACTGAAAATACAAAAACTGAAATAAAAACTATGTGGGTAAGTTCAATAGCAGAATGCAGGGGACATAGTAAAGAATCAGTGAACTGGAAGACAGAATGATAGAAATTAACCAATGTGAATAGCAGAGAAAAAAAATAAAATGATAAAACCAAACACAATGAGCAGAGCTTCAAGGGAGTTGTAGGTTTATAGCAAAAGGTAGTGCTGAGAAAAGACTTGAAATTATAATAGAATATATATACATATACAAATACATATGGCTGAAACTTCTTAAATTTAGCAACAGACATAAACCTACAGAATAGAGTCTGTGAAAATCCCAAACAGAATATAACACAATGAAATGTGTGTTTATTAAACTTTTGAAAACTATTTTCAAGGAAACTTCTTGAAAGCAACAAGAGAAAACAAAACCTTACTTACAGGAGGAAAACCATTAGAAGGGCAGCAAATTTCTCATCAAAAACAACTGAAAGCCAGAGGAAATGGCACAATATTTTTCAGGTGCAGATAGAAAAGAACTATGAATTCATAATCCAAAATACAGTGAAAATATCCTTTAGGAATGTAGGGGAAATCAAGATATCCTCAAAATCAGAAAAAAACTAAGAGAATTACATATTAAGCACATCTGCCTTACAAAAGTGGTCTGAGGAGGTTACCTAAAAGCAAGCAAACAATAAAAAGAAGGACTTAGAAGTCAGGAACAAGAAATGAACATGGTAAACAAAAATATGGGTAAATACATTAAGTGTGCTGTCTCTTGAGTTTTCTAAGTTATATTTGATTGTTAAAATGTGTGTTATAACACTGTCTGAGGTAGCTAATAAATGTAGAGGAATATTTAGTACAATTATATTTTAAATAGGGAAGGTAAAGGGTAAAAAAGTAAGTAGGTTTCACTTGAACTGGTAAAATGATGTCACCAATAGACTGAGACATTGTGTGTGTGTGTGTATTTTACCTAGAGCAGCCACTAAAAAATTATACAGTAATACAATGGAGACATTATAAAGGTGAGAAAACACAAATGTATTGATTTATATAAAAATGGAAACTTTAGAATTGTGTCACAGTATGTTACTTTAAAGGTATATTAATATATACGAGTGTGTATATGTACATTTTTATAAGCACCGAGTACTTTTGGGGTGGCAGACAAGTGACTTGAATTGAAACTTTGGTTGAATCTGAGGAGAGGAGATGTATGTCTAGAGGGCAGGTGTGGAAGAAGCCTTACCCACTATCCTTAAACACTCTGTTGTTCCTCTTGAATTTTGGTACTCTGTGCTTGTATCACCCATTGAAGAGTTTATTTGCATGTTTTAACAAATAAGAATGTCCATAAGTAGACTCAAGTATATATGTTATACTCAAGTATATATATATATATACATACATATATATATATACATATATATATACATATATATACATATATATATACATATATACATACATATATATACATATATATATATGAATCTAGCAGATGATAAAGGAAGATTTTTAAGACAGCATGGGGAAAAGTTGGGTAGTTCCTAAAAGATATTGGGAGAACTGTCTAGCCATTGGAGGAGGGTGAACACAGTCATACAACTATTGATACCTAACCCTTACACCCCAATAAATTTTAAATGAAGACATGAATGTAAAAAGTGAAAAATAAAAATTAGAATAAAATATAAGTAAACATTTTATTGTCTTGGGATAGGGAAAGTCTTTTGAAAGCATACCACTAATGATATAAAGGAAAATCAGACTTCTGGCCAAGATGGAGGTGTAGGTAGACACACTGTGCCTCCTTGCACAACCAAAAGAGAAAAAACAACAATTTAAAAACAAAAAACAACCAGAACTGACAGAAAGTCGAACTGTATGTAAGTCCGACAACCAAGGAGTTAAAAAAGACATGTTCATCCAGACCAGTAAGTGGGGCGGAGCCGGGTGAAGAGCACTCATTGAGATGGCAGTTTGTGGAGTGGTAGGGGCAATGCTGCAACTGCCCAGAGAGACCCGCGGCCAGCGCACTCAGCAAAACCCACGGCTAGCTGGCCCCGACCCAGTGGGTCCAAGACTGGTGGACCAGGCAGTCCCTCATTTGTGCGCAGATAAACCGGGAGAAAAAAGCTGGGGAGCAGAGCAGACCGCACAACTCACCAACGCAGGGAAATAAAGCCTCAAACCACTGATTGAAAACTCCTGTGGAGGTTGAGGCAGCAGCGGGAGGAACTCCTGGCCTCACAGGAGAGTTCACTGGAAAGACCCACAGGGATTTAGAACTACACAAGCCCACCCACCCGGGAACCAGCACAGAAGGGCCCAATTTGCTTGTGGGTAGTGGAGGAAGTGACTGAAAGCTGACAGAGAGCAGAGCAAGCGCCATTGTCCCCTCTCAGGAGCCACCACCACAGGCAGCATCACAACATAGCAATGTGGGTTGCCCCACCCTGGTGAACACCTAAGACTCTGCCCCTTGAAGTAACAGGTGAATCAAGGGGAAAAAAATGGCCCAAATTAAAGACCAGATCAAAACGCCAGAAAAAATACAACTAAGCGACGAAGAGATAGCCAACCTATCAGATGCACAGATAAAAACACTGGTAATCAGGATGCTCACAGGATTGGTTGAATTTGGTAACAAATTAGATGAAAAAATGAAAAATACGCTGAGAGAAATAAGGGGAAATGTACAGGGAACCAGTAGTGATGAGAAGGAAACTAGGACTCAAATCAATGGTGTGGATCAGAAGGAAGAAAGAAACATTCAACCAGAAAAGAATGAAGAAACAATAATTAAAAAAAATGAGGAGAGGCTTGAGAACCTCCAGGACATCTTTAAATATCCCAACATCTGAGTCATAGGGTTTGCCAGAGGGAGAAGAGGAGAACAAGGGATTGAAAACTTATTTGAACAAGTAATGAAGGAGAACTTCCCCAAGCTGGTGAAGTAAATAGACTTTGAGGAAGTCCAGGAAGCTCAGAGAGTCCCAAAGAAGTTAGACCCAAAGAGGAACATACCAAGGCACATCATAATGACATTACCCAAGATTAAAAATAAGGAAAGAATCTTAGAAGCAGCAAGAGAAAAGAGGACAGTTACCTACAAAGGAATTCCCATAAGACTGTCAGCTGATTTCTCAAAAGAGACCTTGCAGGCAAGAAGGGGCTGGAAAGCAGTGTACCAAGTCATGAAAGGCAAGGACCTACATGCAAGAATACTGTATCCAGCAAAACTTTCATTTAGAATAGAAGGGGAAATAAAGTGCTTCTCAGATAAGGTCAAGTTCAAGGAGTTCATCATCACCTAGCCTTTATTATATGAAATGTTAAAGGCATTTATATAAGACATGGAGGGATATCAACAGGGGAGTGGGAGGGGGAGAGAGGAGGAAAAAGTACAGAGAATAAGTAGCATAAATGGTAGGTAGAAAACAGACAGGGGGAGGTTAAGAATAGTATAGGAAATGTAGAAGTCAAAGAACTTATGTGTATGACCCATGGACAAAAACTAAAGGGTAGGAAGTGGGGGGGTTGTGGGGCAGAGGAGAATAAAGGGGGATTATGGGACAACTGTAATAGCATAATCAATAAAATATATTTAAAAAATAAAGAAAAGAAAATCAATGGTGGATTTAGTCATATAAAATTTACCCTTTTGTATGACCAAAACAGTGGTACTCAAATGTATAAACTGTATTAAGTGATAAAATGATTATGACCAAGAGAGTGGCAAAATAAATTACAGGATATTCATATAATTGATTACTATGCAGCAACAAAAGTGAGTAAATCACCAATACTAGAAGTATCAGTGATAAATCTCATGGGTATAATTTTGAGCAAACAAAGCTATTTACAAAACCAATCTATGGTGTTAAATGTCAGTATAGTGGTTAGTTTTCAAGAGGTAAGGTTTGAGTAATGGCCAGCAGAGACACGAGGGGCTTCCATGATGCTGCTAGTGTGAATCTTGGGTGGTAGCACAGGGGGTACAAATGCGTGCTTGCTTTGTGATATGCATAAAGCTGTATACTACTTTATGCATATTTTACTTTAGTAAAATGGTTTTAAAAACAAGCATACAAACAAGATTTTTTGACTGTCATATTGGCAGACCTTTTAAAAATGAAGTTTTATGTTGTTCACACTATATATAATGAAAATTTACAAATGGCAGATTGTTCATTGTGTTGCCAATTTTATTCAACAATTTGCATTAAAGGAATTTATCCTAAGAACAGAATGAGAAAATTGTACAAGGGAACATCCATAGTGATATATGTAGTAGCTTTATTTATAAAAATGAAAAATCAGATATAAACTAAATGCCCAACATTGAGAGTTTGTTTAACTAATAAAGGTACATATGGAATATGGTATAGCCAGATATACTGAGGCAGGGCTACTTTTATTTGTGTAAAAATTTATATGAGTAGTTTTGTGACAAAAAACAGCAATTTCAAGATCTGTTTCTCTCATACTAACACACATTCATACATACTCACATATTCCCAAAATCACATTTTTAAAAACATCTGTGTCTAAATAGTTTGAAACATTATTTACTAAAATGTCAGCAGAATTTATTTAGGTTTTTGTGTGATTTTTTTCTTCTATTTTCCCTTTTGTATTCCAAAAAGAAAAATACAGGTAGATGTATCACTTTTGAATGCCGGGAGAAAATAATAAAATGAAAGTTAAAAAAAAACCCTGAAAAGTATATTTTGTGAATTTCTTCCCTCCCTTGGCACCAATCAGGTTTTTAAGTTAAAATGGAAGGAAAAGAGTAAGGAAAGTGAGAGAAATGTGAGTGAATCATAGGTTTGTTAAGTGTTACAGTAATAACTGTTTTTCAATATAAATATTATTTCAAAGAGTCTTTTCTAAAAGTGTGAATTATTTTTAAGTCATCCTTTATTTAAATTATATTCATTTATAGATTGAATGGTAGTGATGTAATGCTAATGATTTCTTAGTACATTGAAAGAAACTAAAAAGTCTTAAATATTCCAAACTTAAAAATAGTTTGCATAATTCACTAGTTCAGGCATGGTCCCAGGCTTTATGGAGTTTTAAAGTTATATAATTTTTAAGGTTGTTTTAAGGAAAAATACACAGTTTTGAGAATAATGTTAGTTAGGGTCCTTGGAAGGGGCTTGTGGCAGTCGGAGGCCCTGGCATTTGTTTTCTCCACTTTGTGCAAAAGTCACCTGTTAAGACACAAGCTTCGTTGACGTATGCCTATCCCCTCTTTTTCTGGAGGGGACTTACTGCTCAAAATTATTAAGTTGTGCTAACACACGTACTTGTTACTAATACAACTTGAAATATCTATGGAAACAGATTAATTAAAATACAAAGAAAGAATATGTATTTAAGCCTTATTGTGGAAGTCTTTTAAGCTTATGGATGTTTTAAGGCCCTGTATATAATAATAATCGGATTTATTTTCTCTCTTATTTTAAAGAAAATAAATCATTCAACAAGTGTGTGTATATATATATTCTATTAATATTTATTTACTTCTGTAAATACCCCTCTCCCTGCCTCCTCCTTCAATTCTGCAGTCTAGCTTTAAAATACTCATATATTCAGATTTCATATGAGGAATTCTCAAACTTTTAGGTACAGCCAAGTCATCTAAGTATTGTTAAAATGTGAGTTCTCATTTGTTAGTTCTGAAGTGGGGTCTAGGATTCTGCATGTTTAGCAAGCTCCCATGAGACTCCTCTGTAGCCAGTCTGCTGACCACACTTTGTGTATGGCAAGTCTCCACAGCAATCTAGCCTGTCTCCAGCATCCGCTCATTGGAAGTGGGGAGGTCCCTCCGTGCCCTCCACATGTAGGGGACTGTTTCAGTCTAGTGGCTCTGAGGGGCAGCTGGTGATTAGATAACCCAGAATATAAGTGTAGGATTTAGATTACATGAAACAAGTAACACAGCTAAGGACAGCAGATACGCACTACAGAGTAAGTGAGAGAGTGAGCACAAGGGAGCTAGCGCTGGGAAAGACACGACTTTGTCACCCGCTGCTTTGGGAAAATGTTTATGAGTACACTGACAGGTAGACTGTTTTCCTGTTTGGCCTGTCATGAGAACCACAGGTGAGGCAGTAAGTGTGGAGTTCTCTTGGGAATTTAGACATTTAGAAAAAGAGACTCTGAATTATTAAACTCTGATCACACAGACATGGGTGCTTCCATTTCAGGGTTCAGGGCACGCTGTGTGTGGTGACAACTCTTCTAGCCGGCAGCGTATCCTACCTGTGACCTCTTCTGGGAATTATCATCAGGAGCCAAGTGCAACCAGCGTTCTCAGTTCTCATGCCAAGGTAAGAGTCTCTGATGTTGCTCTCGTTATTCTGTTAAGTTAATGGAACAGCATGCAGTGGAGGGCTCTGAAGACACAGCTTTTCCAATGAACACTATTCTGGCGATAACAGACATAGGACCTTCTGTTATTAGTGTAAACTAAGAAAAGCACTAAATGTTCTGCTGCTCCTACTTTTGATATTCTGCCTCCCAGGAGAGCCGGATCCATGTGTTTTGTTTTGTTTTGTTTTCCTTTATTTTTAATGGTGGCACTAATACGGATGTCCCCATTTCTGCGCCTTTACCCACCTTCACTCATGTGTTATTATAGTTTTGATTTCTGTTTTCTGATGAGTTGTCGTAAAAAAACAAACACATAACCTATTCATTTACCTTCTTAACAAATGCTTACGTGTTCAGGATAGCATTGTTAACTATAAACAGATGTTGTACAGCAGGTCTCTACAACACATATTCATCTTATAAAGTAAACTCTAAATCCATTGAAACTTCTGATTTCCCCTTCATTCCAACCCCTGATAACCACCATTCTACTTTCTATTTCTTTGGGTTTACAACTTTAAATACTTTATATAAATGGCATCATGTGGTATTTGTCCTTCTGTGACAGGTTTATTTCACTTACATTATGTCCTCATGTTTCATTCATACTGTAGCAGATGACAGGATTTCCTTTTTTGTGGCTAAATAATATTCTATTGTGTAGATAAGTTTGTGTATGTGTGTGCTACATTTTCTTTATTCCTCCACTGATGAACTCCTAGGTTGTTTCTACATTGTGAGTACTGTGAATATGCTACAATGAACATGTTAGTGCAGATTTCCTTTGATATCCTGATTTCAATTCTTTTGGATATATCTCCAGAAGTAGAATTGCTTGGGCATATGGTAGTTCTATTTTTGAGGAGCTTCCTTACTGTTTTGCTCAGCAGCTGTACCATGTTACATTCCCACCAATTCAGTTACAGTTGTCCACATTTTTCCCCTGTTGCTCTCCCCTGCCCTGTACAATCCCTGCTCCCAAACACAATCCCCCCCATTGTCCTTGTCCATGGGTCCTTTGTACATGTTCCCCTTCTTTTTCTCATTACACCCCTCCCCTCTGGTCACTGTCGGTTTGTTCTTTATTTCCATGTCTCTTGTTTTTTTGCTTCTTTGTTTGTTTTGTTGATTAGGTTCCACTTACATTTTTATCATTAAAAAAAAAAACTGTATCCATTAGCAGGCTAAGCCATTTTTAACTGTATAAATATTATGGACCTCTGAGAATCTATTTGGACTGGGATGAATATGATGAACTTCGAGAACGAATATTTTTAGCTATTTTTATTACTTTCTAAAATTGATTATGCTATTACAGTTGTCCCAGTTTTTCCCCCTTTGCTCCCCTACACCCAGCACCCCCAACTCCCACCAGTGTCCATGGGTCATGCATATAAGTTCTTTGGAAATTTCATATCCTATACTTGCTCTTAACATGCTCCTACCTATTCTTGTGCCTACCAATTTGGACTTTTTTTTTTTAAATTTTTATTTATTTTTTTAGAGAGCAGAAGAGAGGGAGAAAGAGAGGAAGAGAAACAGCAATGTGCGGTTGCCTCTCACATGGCCCTCACGGGGACCTGGCCTGCAACCCAGGCATGTGCCCTGACCGGGAATCGAACCAGGACTGCTTGGTTCCCAGCCCGCACTCAATCCACTGAGCTACACCAGCCGGGGCACAATTTGGACTTTTTAATTCCTTCACCTTTTCCCCCATTCCCCCAAATCCCCTTCTCCACTGTCCACCATCCCAATGTTCTCCATATCTATGATTCTGTCTCTTTTCTTATGGTTTCCTTAGTTTATTTTTTTGGATTCAATTGTTGATAGTTATGTATTTATTGCCATTTTAATGTTCATAGTTTTGATCTTCTCTTTCTGAAATAAGTCCCTTTAACATTTCATGTAATAATGGTTTGGTGATAATGAACTCCTTTAGCTTTACCTTCCTTGGGAAACACTTTATCTGCCTTTTGATTCCAAATGATAACTTTGCTGGATAGAGTAATCTAGGTTGTAGGTCCTTGTTTTTTATCACTTTGAATACTTCTTGCTAATCCCTTCTAGCCTTCAAAGTTTCTTTTGAGAAATTAGCTGACATTCTTATGGGAATGTCTTTGTTAGTAATTACCTGATTTTCTCTTGCTGCTTTTAAGATTTTCTTTATCTTTAAACTTTGGCTTTGCTGTACTGATTGGATATATTTTTCTTCCTTATATTCCAAATCATTGATTTGATTCTTGGCTTTATCTACTCCACTGTTGATTCTCTGTAAATTGTTCTTTATTTCAGTTAGTAGATCCTTCATTTCTGTCTGGGTCTTTTTTATGCTGTTGAAGTACCCACTGAGTTCCTTGAACATCATTATAACCAGTGTTTTCAACTCTGCATCTGATAGATTGCTTATCTCTATTTTGTTTATTCTTTTTTTCTGGAGTTTTGTTCTGTTCTTTCATTTTGGCCATATATTTTGTCTCCTCATTTTGGCAGCCTCCCTGTGTTTGTTTTTATGCATTTGTTTTTGGTAGAGCTACTTTGACTCCTTGTCTTGGTAGCATGGCCTAAAGTAGTAGGTGTCCTTGTAGGATCCAGTGGCATAGCCACCCCTATCTCCCAAACTGGGTACTTGAGGTGCTCCCTCCGTGTGGGCTGAGTACTCCCTCCTCTTGTAGATAAGTCATGTTTCTGTCAGCAGGTCAATGGGAGGGATTTAGCCAGTCTAGACAACTGGCATGACTGGTTATGACCCCGATCAGCATCCACCTCCCTCCATGGCTTGTAGGGGTGGTCAGGTGGTGCTGTGACATGGTCTGCAACTGTCTGCTTAGTGCACAAGCTCTGGAGTTTCCCAGGTGGTGCAGGCCAAGGTCATCCTCTACCTGTGTTCTATCTGGGGCCCCTTGGCATAATCTATAAAGTGGTCTGCAGATGGCTGCCGCTAGTGCTGGGCCTGGGGCCACTCAGTGAGAAGTACGGGGGCTGGACTCAGCTGTTGCTTCTTTGAGTGGATTTAGGAAGGTCTGAAGCCTGTGCCTAGTCCAGCCCTTCATATAAAAAAGCCACGGTTACCAGGTTGGGAGGGTTGCTTGGGAGGCCAGTAAGTTGGATAGGCAATAGGGCAGACCCTTAGATAATCATCAGGGCAGGGCTTACAGTGTGAGACAGATTGATGGAGATTCAGATATGGTTCAGATATTCAGATATGTAATATATTAGAATAAATTTCACCCCACTGTGAAATTTAGAGCCGCCACACTGTGGCTCTGTGTGTGGGAGGGCTCAGAAAAGGTACAAAGGCTGCTGTCTGTAGTTCTGTCTGGGAGGGAGCTTTCTCCATCTCTCACACTGATGCCAGATACTTCAGTTCCTCCTCATATGCTGCTGGTGCCCTTTAAACTGCTGCCCAGTGCTGGAGCCCAGATGGCGTGAGTCTGAGTAAATCCAAAGTCTGTTACAGGCCCTTTAAGAGGAGAGGCCTGAGAATCCTGAAGTTTCTTTTGCTGACCCAACCCCCACTGGTTTTTACAGCCAGAAGTCATAGGGGCTTATCTTCCTGGCATTGGAACCCTGGACTTGGTGGTCTGGTGTGAGGGTGGGATCCCTTGCTTCCCAGATATCCCTCCATTTTAACCCACTATATGTGGGTTTGAGACCAGCCAGTTCCATATCTCTGTGACTCCGGCCTGGCCAGATGAATGTGATTTCTTAATTCTTTAGTTGTCAGACTTCCATACAGCTCAGTTTTTCTCATGGTTCTGAGTGATGGTTGTTCTATATTTTAGTTGTAATTTTGCTGTCATTGTGCAAGGAGGTGAGCTGTGTTTAGCTACACCTCCATCTTGACCAGAAGTCTGAGAACCAATTTTTGACTGTAGTTAATATGACTTTTCGTATATGATTTTGAAAACAATAAAATTCATTAAGATAAATATTTTGTTGTCATCAACTACTTATCAACACTAATTGATAATATAATTAAGATAGTATTTTATTGTTATTAACTAGTGTAAATTTTTATTATCATTTAGAAAATTTTTTATGTACTGATTTTTTATTCAAAAAAGGTAATTTGTTTTTGCATTTTTTATTGTTAAGTATAGTTGTCTCCATTCTCCCCCCACCATACCCCCACCTCACCCTCACCCCACCTATCCACATCTCCCACCCTCGATCTTACCCTCCTTTGGCTTTGCCCATGAGTCCTTTATACATGTTCCTTGATGACTCCCATTATCCCTTCTCCCCCTTCCCTCTGATTACTGTTCATTTGTTCTTTATTTTGGTGTCTCTGGTCATACTTTGCATGCTTGCTTGTTTTGTTGATTAGGTTCTACTTGTAGGTGAGATCATATGAGAATAGCTTTTATTGCTCAGAAATATTTATTAAAAATGTAAAGCTTAATATTTCTTTGCAACTAAAAATTGGGTAAGCACTATTGAGGGTATTGATGAGGTGAGTAAATGAGTGATAGGAAATGGGAAGTGAACTTTGTTGTAATATATTTATGGGGCAAAATACTGGGCTGTCGTGGAGACACAGATAAAAACCCTACTGATTTATGTGTGGGAACATATCATGGAAGTCTTAATGAGAAAAGCTCTAAGGATAATTTATGATAATTAATTGGCCAGATTATTTTTTTGATAACAAGTTCCTCTGAAAGCATTAATTTTCCAATCTACTTTAGAGGGAATTCTTGGGTAAAAACTTTTCAAAAGTCATAAAGTCTGCTTTGTTTTTATTCTTTTGTAAAGTGCCCATGATTCTATTTCTAAGCTTTTGGCAAAAAAAAAAAAAAAAGGAAGGAAAGGAAAGAAAGAAAATTTGTTCTTTATAGTTGATGACCAACAAAAAAATCTGATTTCTATCCATTTAGGACTATATGTCAGTGATAATCCAATTCCCTTCTAGTTCTTTCTCAGTCATCCAGAAGAATACTGTTTCTCAAGTATGATGCTCTCAAACTATTGACTCACACAAGTATGAGTGTAATTCATGCAGGGCACATCTGTATTTTCTTTTATAACATGTTCTGCTACTGGTAACTGCTGATCACTGTGAGATCTACTTTGTCCTTCCTAGCTGTAATATGTAGGACTGCTTCCCAGAGGCCAGCTTCAGAGTAGCTGAAATGGTTTTCCTTTGGCTGTCTTCTAAAAGTCACCCTTCCTCAAGTCTCCACATAAAACGAATTATCGGGAATTATTTAATAATGTAGTATTAACATTCATATATGAAGATGACTATTGATAATGATTGATAGGATATGACTTACTGGGGAATAAAACCCTGAAGAATTCACAAAAATAGGGAATCCGTTTATGGGGCCAGTGCACTAGCAGGCTGGAAAGCAATGTGACATTGCTGGAACTCATGAAGAAGAGCAAGTTACCATGCCAGGGACAAGCCCAGGCCTCTGGGCAAAGCTCCGAACTTCTGAGAGGTTCACTTGTTTTGAAAGCTGTACAAGTAATTATTGTTAAGTAATATTCTATGGTTGCTAGCACTATTGTGCAGAGTGGCTTTACAAAAGAAGCACTGCTAGGATGCATTAGAAATAATGATCCCAGATTGAACTGGCTCTGTTGAAATAATCTAAATTATATGCTGCAACCTTTTTTTTTCCAAGAGGCTAAAACCACTGACTTAAAATATTTTAAATGTCAGAAACTAATACAGTAGTCCACCCTCATCTGCATTTCACTTTCTTTGGTTTCAGTTACCTATGGACAATAACAGTCCAAAAATACTAAGTGGAAGATTCCAGAGACAAATAATTTATGTTTTACCATCAACAAAATCAAAAGGAGACCCACTGAATGGGATAAAATGTTTGCCAATGATACATCTGATAAAGGGTTAATTTCTAAATTATATAAAGACCTTATACTACTCAATGCTAAGAAGGCAAACAACCCAATTAAAAATGGGCAAAGGGCCTGAACAGACACTTCTCCAAAGAGGACATACAGATGGCCAATAGACATATGAAAAAATGCTCACTGTCACTAATCATCAGAGAGATGCAAATTAAAACCACAATGAGATATCATTTCACACCTATCAAATGGCTATTATCAATAAGTTAACAAACAGCAAATGCTGGTGAGGATGTGGAGAAAAGGGAACCCTCATGCACTGCTGGCGGGAATGCAGACTGGTGCAGCCACTGTTGCAAGATACTGTTTCAACATACTGTTGAAAATAGTATGGAGTTTCCTCAAAAAATGAAAAATGGAGGAGCCTATAGGATTTTCTTTGTACGGTACCATGTTGTCAGCAAATAATGACAGCTTTACTTTGTCCTTTCCAGTTTGGATGTCTTTTATTTCTTCTTCTTGTCTGATCACTGTGGCTAGGACTTCCAGTTCTATGTTGAATAAGAAAAGCAGACACACCTATCTTGTTCCTGATCCTAAGGGAAACACCTTTAAAGATTTTTTATATATGGCTTTTATTATGTTGAGGTATGTTTTGTCTGTTCCCACTTTGCTGAGTGTTTTTATCATAAATGGTGATGGACATTATGAAATGCTTTTCCTGCATCTATTGATATGATCATGTGATTTTTGTCTTTCATTTAGTTTATGTGATGTATCACATTTATTAATTTGTGGATATTGTGCCATCCTTGCACCCCTGGAATAAATCTCACTTGATAAGGCTTTACCAAAAAACTAGTTGACCTAATAAATGAATTTGGCACCTCATAAATGAATTTGGCAGAATAGTGTGATATAAAATCAATATTCAGAAATCGATGGCATTTTATACACCTGTAATGAACTATCAGAAAGAGAAACTAAGAAAACAATCCCATTTACTATTTCAACAAAGAAAATAAAGTACATAGGAATAAAATTTAACCAAGGAGGTAAGAAACCTGTATTTGGAAAACTTTAGGACACTGAAGAAACATTGAGGAAGATACAAATAATTGGAAATACATACCATGTTCATGGATTGGAAAAATTAATTAACATCTTTAATATGTCCATACCATCCAAAGCAATCTGTAGATTCAATGCAATTCCTATTGGGATACCAATGATGTATTTTACAGACCTAGGACGAATTTATATGGAACCAAAAGGACACCAAATAGTCTCAGCAATCCTGAGAAAGAACAAAGTTAGAGGATCACAATACCTGACATCAAACTATACTACAAGGCCACTATAATCAAAACAGTCTGGTACTGGCATAAGAACAGATACATAGATCAGTGGAACAGAACAGAGAACCCAGAAATAAACCCACACCTTTATGATCAATTAATATTTGACAAAGGAGGCTCTTGTCAATGGAGTAAAGACGGTGTCTTCAATAAATTGTGTTGGGAGATCTGGACAGGTACGTGTAAAGAAATGAAACTAGACCACCATCTTACACCAAGTATCAGAATAAACTCCAAATGGATTAAAGACTTAAATATAGGCCATGGCACCATAAATATCTTAGAGGAAAACATAGGCAGTAAAATTTCAGATATCTTGCATAGCAATAGTTTGCTGATATATCACCTAAGTGTCCAACCTGCGGCCTGCTGGCCACTTGCGACTCAGGATGGCTATGAATGTAACCCAACACAATATTGCAAGTTTACTTAAAACTTTTTTTTTTTTGCTCATCAGTTTTCATTAGTGTTTGTGTATTTAATGTGTGGCTCAAGACAACACTTCTTCTTCCAGTGTGGCCCAGATACACTAAAAGTTTGGACACTCCTAGGACAAGGGAAATAAAGAAAAAAAAATGGGACTACATCAAATTAAAAAGCTTCTGAACAGCTAAAGAAGCCATCATCATGAAAAGGGAACTGATTGCATGGGAGAATATGTTTGCCAATGATAGGTCAGACAAGGGTTTAGTCTCCACAGTGTACAGGGTCTGGTAAAAGTAGTGCCTGCTTGAGTGTTCTTGGTAGGATAATAATATGGGTGTAATAATTTATACTTTAATTTGAACATTTCCCCTAAAATGTCACATGGTATACTTGAGTGTGATGTTATGTTATAGCATTACATGCTTATGATTTTGTAATAAAAGATTTTGTAATAAAAAAGGGGCATTATCTGTGCCAGAACCTGTATAATAAGCTTATATGACTCAACACCAGGAAGACAAAAAATCCAAATAAAAAATGGTCAAAGGACTTGAGCAGACACTTCTCCAAGGAGGACATACAGACGGCCCATAGACATATGAAAAAAATGTTTTACCTCACTAGCCATCAGAGAGAGATGAAAAATAAAACCACAATGAGATATCACTCACACCTACCAAATTGGCTCTCATTAATAAAGTGCTGGCAAGGTTGTGGAGAAAAAGGAACCTGCTGTTGGTGGAAATACTGACTGGTACAGCCACTGCAGAAAACAGAATGGAATTTCCTCAAAAAACTAAAAATGGAACTACCTTTTGACCCGGCAATTCTGCTGGGAATGTACCTGAAGAATCCAAAAATACCAACTCAGGAGAATTTATGCACCCCCATGTTCATATCAGAGCTATTTACAATAGCCAAGATTTGGAAACAGCCTAAGTGCCCATAAGTAGATGAGTGGATAAAGAAATCTGTGGTGCATTTACACAATGGAATACTATGAAGCAGAAAAAAAGGAGGAATTCCTACCTTTTCTGACAGCATGGATGGAGTGGAGACTATTACGCTAAGTGAAATAATTTAGTTGGAGAAAGAAAAATACCATATGATCTTACTTATAAGAGGAATCTAATGAACAAAATAAACTGATGAGCAAAATAGAACCAGATGCATAGAATCATGTAACAGACTGATAGCTATGAGAGGGGAGAAGGGAGGCAGGGAAGGATTGAAAGAAGGTGAAGGGATTAGTCAAAACACATATATGAAATATCCATGGACATGGACAATAGTGTGGGAACTGACTATGGAAGTGGGGGGCGGGCTGAGTGGAGAGGGGCAAAGGGGAAAATTGGGACAACTGTAATAGTATAAACAATAAAATATTTAAAAAAGAAAAGAATGATTGAAAAACAATGATTAGGACTTTTAGAAAGTCTAAGTTAAAGGGGCAGGATGCGTTTGGAGCCTCCCCCCCAAAAAAATTAAAAGTGGAAATGCCGTATGACCCAGAGGTTCCACTTCTGGTAATATATCTAAAGAAAATGAAAACACTAATTTGAAAGAATACTTACACCCCTAAGTTCATTGCAGCATTATTTTCAATAGCCAAGATTTGGAAGCAGCCAAGTACCAATCAGTAGATAAGTGGGTAAAATAAAAGCTGTGGAATTCTGGCCAAGATGGAGGTGTAGGTAGACACACTGTGCCTCCTCGCACAACCAAAAGAGGGAAAACAACAATTTAAAAACAAAAAATAACAAGATCTGACAGAAAATCAAACTGTGTGGAAGTCCAACAACCAACGAGTTATAGAAGACACGTTCAACCAGACAGGTAAGCAGGGCGGAGCTGGGCAGAGAGCGCACAGCGACACAGCGGTTTGTGGAGCGGTGGGGGCAATGTTGCAGCTGCCTGGAGAGGCCTGTGACTGGCCCACTCGGCGAAACCCGTGGCTGGCCAAACGGACCCAGCTGGCCGAGACTGGTGGACCTGGCAGTCCGTCATGCGCACGCAGATAAACCAGGAGAAAAAGCTGGGAAGTGGAGCAGACCATGCAACTCACCATTGCGGGGAAATAAAGCCTCAAACCACCAATAGAATACACCTGTGGGGGGTGAGGTGGTGGCAGGAGGAACTCCCAGTATCATGACAGAGTTCACTGGAGAGACCCACAAGGACTCAGAACTGCGCAAGCCCACCCACCCGGGAACCAGCACAGAAGGGCCCAATTTCTTGTGGGTGTCGGGCAAGGTGATGGGAGCCAGCAGAGAGTGGAGCAAGCTCCCTTGTTCTCTCCTAAGCCCTGCCCCCACAGACAGCATCACAACATAGCATTGTGGGTTGCCCCGCCCTGGTGAACACCTAAGGCTCCTCCTCTTAAAGTAACAGGTGCACTGAGATTAAAAAAATGGCCCAAATGAAAGACCAGATCAAAATGCCAGAAAAAAATACAACTAAGTGACAAAGAGATAGCCAACCTATCAGATGCACAGTTCAAAACACTGGTAATCAGGATGCTCACAGGATTGGTTGAATTTGGTCACAAATTAGATGAAAAAATGAAGAATATGCTAAGAGAAATGAGGAGAAATGTACAGGGAACCAGTAGTGATGGGAAGGAAACTGGGACTCAAATCAACAGTGTGGACCAGAAGGAAGAAACACTCAACCAGAAAAGAGTGAAGAAACAAGAATTCAAAAAAAATGAAGAGAGGCTTAGGAACCTCCAGGACATCTTTAAACCCAACATCTGAGTCATAGGGGTGCCAGAAGGAGAGGAGGAAGACCAAGGGATTGAAAACTTATTTGAACAAATAATGAAGGAGAACTTCCCCAAGCTGGTGAAGGAAATAGACTTCAGGGAAGTCCAGGAAGCTCAGAGAGTCCCAAAGAAGTTGGACCCAAAGAGAAACATGCCAAGACACATCATAATGACATTACCCAAGATTAAAAATAAGGAGAGAATTTTAGAAGCAGCAAGAGAAAAGGAGACAATCACCTATGAAGGAGTTCCCATAAGACTCAAAAGAGACCTTTCAGGAGAGAAGGAGCTGGAAAGAAGTATACCAAATCATAAAGGCAAGAACCTACATCCAAGAATACTGTATCCAGCAAAGCTTTCATTTAGAATGGAAGGGGAGATAAAGTGCTTCCCAGACAAGGTCAAGTTCAAGGAGTTCATCATCACCCAGCCTTTATTATATGAAATGTTAAAGGTATTTATATAAGACATGGAGGGATATCAACAGGTGGATGGGAGGGGGAGAGAGGAGGAGAAAGTATAGAAAATAGGTAGTGTAAACGGTAAGTAGAAAACGGACAGGGGAAGATTGAGAATAGTATGGGAAATGTGGAAGCCAGGGAACTTATGTGTATGACCCATGGACAAAAACTAAAGGGCGGGGAATGGGGGGTGCGGGGCGGTGGGGAATAGAGGGGGGACAATGGGACAACTGTAATAGTATAATCAATAAAATATATATTTTTTAAAAAGCTGTGGTACATTTACACAATAAATTACTACTCAGGCTTACAAAATTAAAAAAAGGAAATTTTACCTTTTGCAATAGCATGGATGGACTTGGATATTATTATGCTAAGTAAAATAAGCCAGTCAGAGAAATATAAATACCATATATGATCTCACTTATGTGTGGAATCTAAAGAACAAAATAAACTGACAAATGAAACAGAAACAATCATAGATAAATGGAACAGACTGACAGCTGTTAAAGGAGAAAGAAATTGGGAGACTGGATGAAAGAAGGTGAAGGGATTAAGTAAAAAAAAATAACATATATAGACACGTACAACCGTGTGCTGTTAGCCAAGGAAAAAGGAGGTGGGTGGTAGGTGAAGGTGGGTGAAGGGAAAATAGGGATGGAAGGACACTTTGCTTTGGGCAATAGATGCACAGTGTAGTGTGTGGATGATGTTTTGTTGAGTTGTACACTTGAAACCTGTATGGTTTTGTGAACCATTGTCACCCCAATAAATTCAATAAAAAAGAAATTAAAACGATGTTTGAAGTTGCACACTGTTCTGAATAGCATTATAAAATCTTGTACTGTCCAGCTACATACATCACACCTGGGACATGAAAAATCCCTTAGTTCAAAGTAACCAAGCTGTATATGCTGCCTGCCCTTTAGTCACTAAAATAGATCTGTTTAGGTTATCAGATCTACTGTAATGGTATCACAGTGCTTGTTTTCAATAACCTTTACTTTACTTAATAATGGCTCCAAATTGTAAAAGTAGTGATGATGGTAATTCAGATATGCCAAAGAGAAGCTGTAAATATATGTATGTACAGAAAAATATATAATATATATAAGGTTTGTGTTTCAGGCATCCACTGGGAGTATTGAAGAGTACCCCATTAATAAGGGGGTACTACTGTATAAAGTTGGTGAGTCAGCCATAGTTCAGAGAGTATCATATGTCTTCATTATCTAAGTAGACCTTTGAGACCATATGGATTGCAACTTGATTTGCCTAACTATAAATAAATTCAAAATGACTGGTGCATTCTGACATCCAGACAAGGCTGAGCCAGATGTGTGACTGAGTCATGTTTGCAAGTTCCTTGATTCAAATCCTTCAGTGTATATTTAGCATTTAACATGTAAACATTTAGACTGAAGGAGTATTTGTCTAAGTATTGTATTTTTTGATGCCTAACAGATGGATCCATGCATGCATTTGCATGTCTCGGTGAACACAGCT